>JABSTQ010007010.1:0-22447 GCA_013358835.2 Ixodes persulcatus | reverse complement strand
GAGGCCGAGCCATGGAGAGCGATTGCGCTGTCGGTCCAGAAAAAGCCTCCTGAAACGCCAGTCTCCTTCTGAGGAATTTGCCAATTCGATTACCGATCACGGCCGCCATAAGCTCGAGACGAGAAGTGGCAACCGTTTATAGGAGCTACTCGTGTTTTTGGCGAACACCAGTCTGACGTCTACGTTTCCATCCATGTAGTCACCCTCAGGTACGCACAGGTTTCATAAGCGAGAGGGCTAGCGTCACAGAAGACATGAAGTTGTACAGTTTTTGGCTGCTGGTTTCGTGGGCTCATGTGCACCGGTTCGTCATTATGTCTTCTATCTGTGGGAAGCTCCTTACACCATTTTTGCCAGTCTCCTGAGAGGTCTTCAGGAAGTTCACTGTCCCAATCGAGTCCGCGTTCCCATAGGCGCTGGAACAAAATCTTCACTCTTATTACAAAGGGTGCTACGAGCCCGAGGGGGTCGAAAACCCTTGCTGCAGCGCGTAGCATTCCCCGCTTCGTCCTGTCGTTACTGTCGATAAAGTTCAGGATATTTTTTACCGGAATCAATAAAGTGTCATTATCCCGTCTCCATTTCAAACCAAGGACCCATCTGGGTTCTGATAAGTCTGTTGCCAGGCTACCTTCGTCGATCACTTCGTGGAGTTCGCTTGAGTTTGTAGCCCATTTTCGAAGTGTCATACCGGCTTCCTTCACGATTTGATTTGCTTGGGTTTGAAGGTGCATAGCGTCCTCTACTGTCTGAGCTCCGACAAGGAAGTCATCAACGTAGAAGGTCTTTTGAAGAAGACTTGCGGCTTCCTTCATTTCTCCATTCACGCTTTGCAGGTGATGTTTGAGAGTTGCCGAAAGCAGGAATGGACTCGCCGAGGTTCCAAACGGCACGTGGGTCATCCGCCATTCTTCAACTTGGTGGTCCTCAGCCGGTACTTCAGCGGTGTCAAACCATAAAAACCGCAGTGCGTCACGATCATCAGGCTGCACGCTTACTTGTAAAAAGGCCTTTTCTATATCGGCTGTGATAGCGATAGGGTATGTTCGAAAACGTATAAGAATCTCGACCAAATCGGCGTTCATCTTTGGCCCCTTTTCTAGATGATCATTCAGTGAGGCGACTCCTTGCGAATGTGATGATGCATCGAACACCACTCTTAGTTTTATGGTTTCAGAATCCATCCGAATCACTGCCTGGTGAGGCATGTAATAGATACGTGAGTTGTCCGAGGACCCTGGTGGGACTTTCTCCGCATGTCCAGCTTTGAAATAGCCGCGCATGGTGTAGTAAATGCTCGTCGCCAAATATGTTGTAAAAGGAAATGCGGTCACCCGTGAAATAAAGAAGAGCAGTGCCTGCGTGGGCCAGCGAAAGAGACGAGGTTCTTACATGCCGAGGTGGTGACCGGCGAAGCCGGGGGCGCTGGAGCCCCGGAAGGAAGGAGAGGTCCGTTGCGGTCGGTGGTTGAAGGCGCACTCATTTATTTAACGGTCAACAACGTGGGGTTGAAGCGCCACGGGGACGAAACCCTGGTAACACGGGCGCAATGGTGAAACAGTGGCGCCATCTAGTTAGTGTGTATAAAACATGAAAAATTTAAATACTACACTTTCCTTTCCTTAAAAAAAAAATAAACCCATATTCTTCCCTTTCTTAGAAAATAATTGAATAAACTCTCTTCTCGAAAAAATGAGGGAAGTAAAAACTGATGCCAAACTGCAGGGCAGTTGGAAAGTATGAAAATGCACTGAAATGAAATGACATCTGACAACTCTATGTCAGGATACTGGAAAAAATATGAAATGAATGAAAAGGAAAAGGCACGTCGCAATTAAGATTTGCGGAAAGCACACACTGAAAAAGGCTGCGCTGAGGCAGCATGCTGGGTAAAGAAAAAATTAGTTCACTGGTTCATTGAAATTATATGTCCCGCACTTCTCCGAAAGAACTACTGCTGAAAAAGTTCACAAAAAAATAGTCTTTTAGGCGCTCTGGCAGTAGCCGGGCTCGATGCGGGCGACTGTCTTGTCGGGGGGTGGACGTATCTTGACCCAGGGGCTCTGGTGGCTCCGGGCTGGGAGTCGAACACTCACTCACAGGTGGCGGCGCCAGCACTGTTGAACTGTCGCAGGTGCTGGAAGTAGCACCCTCATTAGCCGTCTCTTTACGGCTGGATGACCAGCTGTTGTTTGGAGACGTCCCAGGAGACAGATTCTCCTCGGGCACAGGCTCCACGACCTCTGGAGGAACTGTAGGCGGAGCTGCAGGCAGGACTGCAGCGGAAGGGGCTGCGGCTGACGGGGCAGCGGCAGGAACTGCAGGCGGGGCTGCAGCAGGAACTGGGGGCTCGGGGGGCAAGGTACCTCCCCGGGGCCGGGACCATGGCGCCAAAGGGTGGCGCATCTTTCGACGCCTCCGGCGGCCGAACTCGAACACGGTGGGAGGGTTGCTAGGCCCCCCACGGTCGAGTCGTAGACACCGGGGTCGACTCGACCCCGGTGTCTACCATCTTTTGCGTAATGAGTCGCCACGAACTGACTTATAAAAAAAGACTCGGTTTAATATTTACATGACCGCGGTAAAATCCATCCTGAGAATTGCCCTGCTTCCTCGTCGTTCCAAAACCAAAATGTCTCTTCTCGCACCACCAACACTTTTCCTTCGTCCTCAGTCCCAGACACCGGGGTCCTTGTTTCTGGCAGGAGAAGCAGCGACGGTGGGCGGCCGAACAAAACTTCCTTGGGTGGCAGGGGCCACCACAAAAACGGCACCGCTCCGGAAAATCATGGGGCGGCGCGACGGTACAGATTGTTGCTGGGAGCTCGTAGTCCGGGAAGGTGACGCCTCGCACGGGAGTTCCTGTCGGACCAGGCTCCGCTTGCCTACGGTAGTAGTCGTTGCGGACGGAGGCTCGCAGTCCAACAGGAAAAGCCAGCTGCTGCTGGTAACGGTCGCCTCTTGGACGACTTCGGCACATGTTGGCGAAGTGGCCCGCACGACCACACGAAAAGCACGAAGCTCCGGATGCCGGACAATCTCGCCGCGCGTGGCTCTTGCGGCCACAAAAGATACAAAAATCGCACGACAAACGCGCGCGAGTTTCTCGGTGAGAGAGCGAACGACGGCGGATGAATGGGGGAGGAGGCCTCAACTCGCGACCCTACAGGGAAGGAGGAGAAGGACGCTCGCGTCTCGGGGGAAACGGGGGAGGAGGATGCTGAGTCCTCAGTGAAGATGATGCCTCGCCATTTTGGGCATGCTGATCGCTCAAGGGTTGAAGAGAACGGCCATCTTGGACACGCTGAACCACGTTTGACGCGTTTTGATCTTGCTCTGACAAACGCCGAAAAAGATCGCAATCTCGAGATGTCCGCTCGAACTGCTGCGCTAGTTGAACAGCACGATCGAGGCTAGGTGCGTTAGCTCCGTCGGACTCTCGGATTAAACGATCCTGCACTTCTGTGCTGTGGATCCCCGAAATAAACATTTCCGCGACGCGGCTCTCCAAAGCCTCGCCGTAATCGCAAAAAGATGCTAGGCGTCTGAGTGCCCCAAGATACTCGAGAACGGTCTCTCCTGGACCTTGTACTCGGTTGATGAACTTCCTCCGCCCAACAATAATGTTCCGAGCGGAAGCGAAATGCGAATCCAAAGCGGACAATAAAATTTGAAATTCGTCCTGAGTCGCACTAGCGGGCGGACCTGCTAGGTTGAACGCTTCAACGACGCGATTGCCTTCATCTCCGAGAAATGACAATAAAATCGCCCTTTTTCGTTTCGGCGGAAAATCCTCGGCGTCGATCGCCTCGAGGTAGGTGAGGAAACCGCGCTTCCATGTTTGCCACGGCGTCGTCGGTTCGCCGGGCGTGTTGAGAAAATTGGCGGGAACACTGCACGACGCCATTCCGAACGTCAAAGATGACGCGAAGAGCGAAAAAAAAAATACACGTCCAGTCTGTCGGACGGGGAGTACGACCAACCAACCGCTCGGACCCTCTCGAAACGATGCTCAAAAGCAGAGCCGCGGCGAAAAGCGGCGAAACAAAGCCTCACGGGGGGCGAAGGTTCAAAATGCGGAGAAAAAAAAATTATCCCGTCCTCGTCAGCCAAAAATGTAGTAAATGCTCGTCGCCAAATATGTTGTAAAAGGAAATGCAGTCACCCGTGAAATAAAGAAGAGCAGTGCCTGCGTGGGCCAGCGAAAGAGACGAGGTTCTTACATGCCGAGGTGGTGGCCGGCGAAGCCGCGGGCGCTGGAGCCCCGGAAGAAAGGAGAGGTCCGTTGCGGTCGGTGGTTGAAGGCGCACTCATTTATTTAACGGTCAACAACGTGGGGTTGAAGCGCCACGGGGACGCAACCATGGTAACCCGGGCGCAATGGTGAAACAGTGGCGCCATCTAGTTAGTGTGTATAAAACATGAAAAATTTAAATACTACACATGGCATTCTCATAATCTCTCAAGAGAGACTCGTTTCGTGAGAGTCACTTCTGCAAAGCTTCAAGTCGCTTCAGCGCTACAGCTCTGTTATCGTTAAGCTCGCCTGCGTTCGATTTCCAAGGCAAGCTCACCTCATATCGTCCGTTTACTTTTACGATAGTTCGTTCAAACTCATTCCATACCGCGTTTTGTTCTTCACCCGCGTCATACAGGTTATCTGTTACTCCTATGCTTTCCAAGGTCCAAAAGCTGCTCAAGGTCTTTTCCTCATCGGTTTCAATTGTCCCAAGTTGTAGCGCGCAGACCATCGTCTTAGTAGATCCAGTAAGAGAGCTATGCAGCGATGCTGGTCCCGGAAAAGTCCAACCAAATTTGGTGTTGAAGGCCACTAGACTGGAGTTGCCCTCACATCGCCGAATCTGGTCGGTCGTGACCTTCCACAGTTGGTCTGAGCCAATAAGGAGGCTTATTCCTTGTTCCGAAGGCATACCAGGGAGAAGAAGCTTATCTGCTATGCAGCCTCCTTCTTGTTCGATGATCTGGACAAACTCGTGATCCACAGGTACTTGGACAACGTCTTTGCATATGAATTGTATTTCGACCGCTTCGATAACATAATTCTCATGACTGTACTGACTGCGCATTTTCACTTCAACCAACCTTCGTTGTTGTGGTATCGAAGTCGATCTTCCAAAGGTGTTCAAACGCAGGTTAGTCTCACCTAACACCTTCAAATTTAGCTTACGTGAAATGTCTTCGCGAATAAAAGTTCGCTGGCTTCCGCCATCAAAGATAGCACGTATGCATACACTGCGCCCATATCCGACTACCCAGGCCCGAATGGTTTGCAGAAGAATTTCTGCATCCAGCAAGCCTGCAGCACTGTTGTTGCCGGTGCTCTGAACGCTAGTAGTGATGGCCTGGTTTTCGCTGCTACCCGATGAAGGTTTCCAAGTGGGATCACACATTGCTGTTGCGTGTCGTCCTGTGCAGGTAGTGCAGGACAACTTCCTGTGACAATCCTTTGATCTGTGTCCTCTTAGCGTGCACCGGAAACATCGCATTTCCCCAGCAAGCTTTGTTTTCTTCTCCTTCAAAGAGATGTCACTGGTACAGAGCTCTGTATCGTGGTTCGTGGCTCCGCAAAAGAAGCACATTTTTGTGTCGTGTGCCTTGGCATACAGAACCGAAGAGGATGGTAAGAAAGCTCGTTTCTGTTGTTGCTCTCGGCTATTCCTCTTCTGCGAGCGATCATCGGTGACTCCCGATCGTTCTCTGCTCTCGATTTCGATGAGTAGGTATTCCAGCAGGGTTTCCAATTCGTCTTCCAGAAGACGTCGGGCTGTTGGAATAACTTCAGCTCGTTCTGTTGGTCTCACGGCCGGCGCCGCAGTACTCGCAGTACCGGATGAGGAAGACCGTTCTTCCAGTGACGTTGACATAGTGTCGAGGTCATGTTTCCTCCATCCTGGTAGAGCGCCCTCCTTTCGGAGTGACCAGCACGTCGGTAATAGTCGACCACGATATCAGACTGATGACAATATCTGTCAGCATGGTCGAATACGTGTTAGATGCGACTCCAATTCCTCGAAGACCTCGTACGTGGGCTTGCACTTGACCAAAAAGCCTTCTCAGCCCCTTTGTGTCGGTTGAGGAGGCAACAGCTTGAAGATCGCGAAGCTTCGAAAGATGCTCCTTCTGGATTAGTCGTGCGTCTCTAAATTGTCTTGTCAAAATTTCGATCGCATCGTTGTAGTGGGCGTCCGTTACTGGGAGACTGGCGATGGAAGCCCTCGCAGGTCCGTTGACCAACGTCTTCAAGTACTGGAACTTCTCGCCGTTAGACAGATCATCGTTGTCGTGTACGGCTCGTTTGAACTGTTGCCAAAATGGCTGCCACTCCGAAAGATCGCCCTTGAAAGGGTGCAGAGGAAGCTTTGCACCGCTGCGTCTCCTTTCGCCTCTTTCTTCGTTGTTGGAGCCAATTGCTGATGCTGCTGGGTGCGGCGGTTCATTTGAGCGAAGTTGCGTCGCTCGACTCTGAAGCAGACTCAAAACGGAAGTTGTCTGTTCTTCGTACTCCATCACTGACAGGTATTCTGCCTCAAGATCTCCATCCGCAATAAATGGTTCTAATTCAGTGTTGAGCTTCTTGAGTTCTTCGTAGTTGACGTCCAGTTTCCGCAGAGTCGCTTCGATTTGTTCCACGTCAGTAGACCGAAGAATAGTGGTCGCCTCTCGGATTATGCGGGTGTTTTGCGCTCGTTTCGACGTCCTCTTGGTTCTTATTCTTTCCATATCGTTCCAGGGTAGCTAAAAACCGGCAGTTGAAAGAATTCCTTACTTGGTCGTTCGTTCGAAGGTCAGTCCGAGGCGACCGATCGTTCACGGTTTCTTAGGGTCGTTCCTGGCTTGAAGTCCCGGGTTTCGGCACCATCTTTTGCGTAATGAGTCGCCACGAACTGACTTATAAAAAAAGACTCGGTTTAATATTTACATGACCGCGGTAAAATCCATCCTGAGAATTGCCCTGCTTCCTCGTCGTTCCAAAACCAAAAATGTCTCTTCTCGCGCCACCAACACTTTTCCTTCGTCCTCAGTCCCAGACACGATCTCGTTCACCGAAAAACTGTCCCAGGCACGAGACAGGATCGCCCTCCACTATAGTCGGATGCAACCTAAGAACAATCTTTTAGCTCCACCCACAAGCGCATTGCGCCCATCTGAAGTGCCTCCGCCGTCGAGAAAGTAGTTCGCTAGCAACGTTGCTTTTTCTTCCTCCAGTAAACGTGTCTTAAACTACTACAATATTTATTTAATTCATTCAGGACGTTTAAATAAGTTAGAATACGTTTTTGCCAACGAAATAGCTGTTTAGTAAAGAAAGAAAGTCATGTCCAATGTACCGTCTTTCCAATTTATTTTCTGTCCAAGATACTGTCTAACATACCGTCTTCCAGCGCCTTCGATTGAGGGAAAGCGGCGAAAACGAAACCAACCTTTCTCTCGCCAAAATTATAAATAACAAAGCACTTATAGTTCCTGCAAATACTAAATATTTAGTGATTTACTTAGTTTTGTGGGCTTTGCACACGAAATGTGTGCCTTTATTTTGTTTGATGAATAGAAAACAAGAATAATTATACTTTTCGGGTTTTGACAAATCGGCACCCTCCCAAGTTGTCGACACCACCACCGCGCCCCGCTAGAGTGCCTTCATACACACGCGCGCTTTTGCTTGAGTGGTGACATCTCAGCCATTTTTACTCCCAATCGTTTTTTTATGCATTTTGAATTACGCGCAATCCGGTGTCAATCAGCTCGAGCGCGTAGCTTTGGCTAATGCATAGACGCCATTTTAGCGCCCAGGTCACGCAACGAGTGCGCGAGACCGTCACGCGCTGAACATTCAGTGCAACAATGGATGTCTTCAACCTGAGACAGACAGACATGTAGGCACCCTACGCCCCGCTCTCTTTGTCTTCCGTCATGGATCCCACTGAGGTGCACGGCAATCTCAGCTCACCCCGCGGAAACCACAGCGAATTGAAGCAGCGGTGCCGGTACTATGTTGAGTAGCAACGTGGGGCAGAAGCGACAGGAATCCAACGAAGCAGACGACGTCCGGCGTAGCTTCTCACCTCTCAGCAGTGCTAAGCCTCGCGCCCGCTTCGAAATTTTCGTTGGCGATAGCGTCGCTGGATTCTCACGTTCTCGCGCAAAAACTGCTGCAAACGCAAGCCGATACCATTAAGATTTCGTGGCGTAACCTCGGGCACGTAAAACACGGTGAAAAAAAGCAGAATAATTGTCACGAGAAACTAGCGTCGGTTGCTAAGGCCAGCAGCCATGTTGAGCTTTTTTTTTTTTCAAAAGGATCGCGATTGGTCCACGGAATCGTAACTTCATGAAAACGATTGGCTGGCGTTTCTCGGCGTAGGAATACATTTTCCTCTGAGAGGCATTTCCGGTTTTTTCTTAGCTTGCAATCAACTATAGTCATTTTCCAACACCCTCCGCCAGTAAGATTTTGGGTGATCAATAATCCTTTCCGAGCTGCGAACATTCCCAATAAAACGCTTCACTAAAAGTCGTAAACATTTTTGGAGGAGCATACCTCTCATTTACAAGACCCAGGTGTGCATCCCCAGCCTTCATCTTGAAGAAGTTTGCTCGCAGATATTTATGCACGTGCTGTAGCAAACGCTTCGATCAAGGCCGTTGCGAGATTTTGAAGATTTGAATAATTTATTTCAGGAAGGCCAATGGAAGACTTATAAAAAAATAACAATGTCGTTTGCTGCAAATACATTCTTCAAATTCTTGTCCGTTTCGAGACCACCTCATCAGTGAACTATCTCTCTTAAAAATGTCTTTATCTTGTTCAGAGTTAATACATCCGATTATAATGAGTTGGCAACCAAACACACCCCTTGCACAGGAGTGGGTGTTTGGGGTAGGTCTTTCTGGTAGCGTGCCGGGGGCCGTATGATATTGCCTCACTGGTCGGATGCGGCCGGCGGCCGGCCGGTTGCCGACCCCTGTCGCAGACAATCGTTATGACAATTAATAAAGAGTCTATTCTTCATCACTCCCCGAGTAGAGTTTCTAATGACTACCAAAAACGTTTAAACGATCGCTCCTTAATTGAGGCATTGCATGTAGTATAGAAGTTGCAATATATTGGTCACCGCAGCCGCTTTTTAATTGTATCGGACACTAAGAGTTACAAGAGCAAAGCGGAAAGAAAATGGGGTGCTCGTTTAAGCATATTAGCTTCCTCTATTTTGTTTTTAATTCTTTCCGTAAAACATTGCAGTGGCTTAGCTCGGCTATGCCAGGATATACGTAGCGTGAGCTTAGGTTCAGCTTTGATAGACGTTCCTCCCTTTCCTCCGATGTCTCCGCAGCACGTTTAGCCTTCTTCTGTTCGTTCTTCCTACGCTCAACCGCTAATTGCCAGGCAACTACTTCGGGATCCGATGAGTTAAGCTTCTCCGCTCCTCAGGGCCGCTGAGCAGCAATTTCGCTCTCCTTCTCCATGGCTATGCCACACTGGCCAACGCCCCGCTATATGTATACCCCCCCCCCCCCCCCCCCTTGATACTTCTGCGCATGCGCACAAAATGAGAGGCGCTATCAAGTGGCTCCGGTGCAGCGTCAGACTTGGCTACTGCGCAACAAAGGCGCACAGCTGGGCACGCGGCCGCGCCAGTGCGTCTGCCGCGGCTATTACGTCACTCCTCTGGAATGCGCAGACCGGCGAGGCGCGCGCGGCGGCGGCGGAGCACGCGGCGGCGGCGGCTCCGGCGCGCCAGCCGTGCGCCATGTGACATCACTGCTCCTCGCGCATGCGCAGCACGGCTCTCCAGGAGCCACGCGAAGCTGCTCAACCTCGGCCAGTGTAGCTCACGCTACAAAATGGGTGTACAGCTGTTCGTTCATTCATCAAGACGAAAACAGCGATACTCTGTTTCACCTTAAGAGGGACCGTGGGTGATGCTGTGCGCTATCGAAGCCCATTCACTTTAGCGTGAATGTCGCGTTACCTCCGAGTTGGGTGCAGCGACGCGTAGTGCTTTGACTCACGTGTCGCGTTCACAGCGCCAGGTTGGCAAGTTTGAGTCATATCATCCGTTTCTGTCCCTCGTAAGGTGAAGCGTATTACAGTCCTGCCCAAGAGTCTCGTGTTACCAGCAGTTTCTCGCAAAAGTGTGTTATTGGGCGTTCTCTTTTTTTTTAATTTGTGGGAAGGCCTGTCCGTTCGCCTCATAGCATGCGCAAGCTGCTCATATGGTCCTGTCACATTCTATTCCCACATTTTGTCAGTTTCATAGTTAAAACTACCCAAGCAGCACACCAATGTTGTTCTGACGTTGGCCTAACGTTGGCAAAGACCAGCCTCAATATCGGAAAATATTGGAGGCGCTACCCGATCCAACGTTGGCCCAGTCATTGGTGCCATTGTTGAACCATTGTTCAGCCATCGCTCCAGCCAATGTTGGCCCCATCATTGGTGTCAATGCTCCGTCATTGCTAAATTATGGTTCCAGCCAATAGTGGTTCCACATTGGCAAAGACGGGTGTAATATTGGACAATACTGGAAGTGCTACCCGATACAATGTTGGCCGTCCTTGGTGCTGACGTTGGGCCATCGTTGCACTCTCCCAGCTATTTGCAAAAAGTAAAGTCAACAGAAAACAGGGAATGTTTTGAAATCTCCTAGAAGTTTATTGCACACAGTTTATTCCGTAGATAAGTACAAACTAAGTAGTTTGTAATATATGAAGAGGTACCACTCAGTTGTTTTACAACTGACAAGATTGCAAAGCAAACAACAACCGGTTAATTTTTAGATAGTGTTCAGTCTCCCGGCAGCTGGCAGAATTTTCCCCCCCAAAATCTAGCAGCAGTCGCCCATCATTGGCTGTGCAATCAGTTCATCGAACATCGTTTCATCGACAGATATTTTTATCAACACGCGATGTTTCATAAAAAACTCAGAATAGCTTTTTTTCTTTTGTAATGAGCCGCTGCAGACTAACCTATACTTCGTTTCACCTTATGTGTGAGCGAAGGCAAAGCTGGAGGCGCGAGCACGAAAGCTCCGTGCGTTCAGGCTTTGCTCGAGCGCGCGAGCTGGGGAGAAACGCAAAAAGGGCTGGTCTCGCGCTTCTATCTTTGGCTTCGCTCGCAGATAAGGTGAAACGAAGTATAGACGCTTTCAGCGCGCGCAAACTTGAGCCGCCATAGCCGACCTTCTCTTGTCTTACCGAGATGCCCAGCCACTTAGGCGGGCGTTGACGAGTCTCCACAAGGGCCTATGCTGGGGATAAGGACGCGGTAGAATCTAAAATGGCAATGACCTGACCTACTGTGATAATGATGAAGGGGAGCGAACGGAAGAAGAGGGAACAAAAACAGAAGGTCGGTTATGGCGGCGCCCATGCACAGCTGCCTGAAAGCGTCTATAGAAGCGGCGTGAAAGTGTGGGCTGGGTGGGTGAGCACGCGCCCCACGAATACACGCGCGACGAAATGTCCCTACAGCGTGGAGTTCGCATAACCATTGTCGATAAAATGTTGATGTTGACGACACATCTGTTGATTAAACGTGTATCCACGAAAAGGTGGCGGTGAAACGTGTTATCACAAAATAGGGAAAATTAAAAAAATCAGTATTCTACCTGCAGTTGTGACATAATTTCAGAAAGTCAATGGCAGTGGACTGCGGGTAGAAATTCGTGGAAATTATTCTCCCGGCTGCCAGGAGGTAAGCACTGCCTAATTCTAGAGGTAATCCGGAAAAAGTACCCGTAGAAGAACAATCAATTGTCGCGAAGTAGGTTGCAGCTTACTTACGTTGACAACCCTACTGAAAAACAAAAATCATTTGAGATTCAAACGGGTGGCAAACTGGTTGACCCGCTTGAATCAAACGGGTGGCAAACTGGTCGATCCGTTCGGATCAAACGTGATTATGGGATACGGGTACCCGTTTGATGTGGTACCCGTTTGATACGGTACCCATTTGATACGGGTGCCCGTTTGATACGGGTGCTCGTTTGATACGGGTGCTCGTTTGATACGGGTCCGGTCGAGCTGGCACGTGACCACACATTTGACCGCACCATTCGGATAGGCAAATTATTCACTAGCCCTAAATGGGTATCGTTTGGAGGGTTGGTTACCTTAAACTTATTTAAGACGTCCCGAAACTCATAAACCTATTTATAACATGCAGGAAACACGTAGAAAAATTGTGCTCGCGAAGGTGCCTGAAAATGGGCAGGAAAACAGACACAAAATATTGTGTTCGATTCTCCTAAAAGTTTATTACAACCTATTCCGTAAACAAGTACAAACGTGTAAGCGGTCTGTGAAATGTGAAGAGGCACTCTAAGCTTTTATACAACTGAAAAGATCGCAAAGCAAACAAGAACCGAGGTAATTCTAGACTATAATGGTAGACTTTCGGCAAAATTATTATCCCGGCTGCCAGAAAAATTGACGCTGCATAATTCTATAGATATTCTGGAAGAGTACGCGTAGAAGAACGGTCAATCGTTGCCAACAAGTTGGTTGCAGTGCACGTAAAATAATAATAGCGGACTTGAAAGATGTAATCCGAGATATAAGTCGACACGATCAAAACAGGACAACCACACAAACACCAAAACGAGAAGGAAGGCTCCTTGAAGTTTCAACACGATGCGGCGCACAAGCTGTCATTGGCCTAACCCAACCAAACCGCAAGAATTCCTGACTTCTTTGAAGAGTCGCTTGTTGCCGATATACGTGTAGGACTTTTGGAACACTGATAGCTTTGGCGCACATCGAATACGTTGTCGAGGGACATCCTAATAAGACCGCAGGGTTAGACGACAGATCGAAGCAGGTAGGACGAGCGAAGCTCAAGCTGCAACTGACAACAAGCAGACAAAGAAAAAAGCGGCAGCCAGGCGCACCCTTCCGGATCTCGATGTTTATCAGCGTGTAGCTCGCGCGCTGCTGCGGGTCACGTGACAGAGGTGACGAGAGAGGAGGAAGGGGCGCGGTGAAGGGGTGAAGGCGGAGGACACCGAGACAGCCCCGCACGCTCTCCCCAGGCATTCCAGTAAGTCGTGTTTGTAGCCTTAGAAAGCAGGCGAATTGTGCGAATTTCAGCACGCTCGAACGCAGGAAATCGCTCCGGCCGCTCAAGGTGCGCCCGAGCGAAGAAGACACTCGGCGCGAGCTCGTAGTTTGGTGCTGCAATGGAGAGCGTGCTCTCGCAATGCTCGATGTTCTCGCAGCCACGTGTTCGGGCGCTACCTTTGCTGCGTCTTGAATTGAGGTGAAACGGAGTCAAGAAGTATAGTCTTTAACTCGGTTGCTTCTTCTGCGAGAGAGATTCGAGCTGAATAAGTAAATTGAGCCAACAAAAACGCCGAAGTTTTGAAGTTCTGTCAAAAATATTGGATCGCCAACGTTGCGCGTTTACGTAAAAAAAGAAAAGAAATAAAGTGTTTATTGCAGTTGCGGTTAAAGCGAACATCAGCGCAATTAAAATATATATATAATTACTGGCATTACGCGGACGATTCGAAATCGATGAACCGGCGCTCCCGGCCTTCCGGAAACATAGGCTGCCACGGCTGAAACAGGCGCACCCATGCCGCCGATCTGTACGTTCAGTATCAAACGGGCTCCGGAGAGCCGTTTGATTAAACCGGTACAGTTTGACGGTCACCGGTCACCCGCTTGTGCAACATGGTCACCGGCTTGAGCAAACGTGCGACAACTTTGTCCAAACGAGTGGCCCATTTGCCCACACGAGTGACCCGTTTGCCAAATGAGTGACCTGTTTGCCCAAATAGGTGACCGTTATGGCGCATACAGGGGACCCCTTTGAGCTATACGAGCGACCCCTTTGTGACCGGTATGGCTAAACTGTTACCGGTATGATGAACCCGTTTACTTTCATATGGGCGACAAATGGTTTTTTCAGTAGGGGATACCGGACTTGAAAGGTGTAATCTAAGATATATATAGACACGGGTACTGCAGAACAATGACTCCAACACAAAAGCGAGAAGGAAAGTGTTCGTGAAGATTCAACGCGATGTAGCACAGACTATCATTTGCCAAACCGAACACTGAACGCATCACAAGTATCTTCTGGGCTTCTTTGAATATATCGTTTGTTGCTGACATACGGGAAGGACTTTTCGAATGAGGTACCATTTAGCTCAGAAGCGAAATTCACAGCAGGCCCAGAGGCACGTGAAACTCGATCCGCAAGAGGCATTCCGGGATTGTCAGCGGCTGATGCGTCATTCGTCAAACCACGTGATCAAGCTTCTGCCATTCCCGGCGCACAGAAAGCGGAATCAAGCGATAAAAAGTCTACGGTTCATTGGTCCGGCGATTGCGCACCTTCTACCACGCTTATAGCTTAGGGAGAGAGAAAAAAAGAGAGGAGTAGAAAGGAAGCAGCTCCTTCAAGGCCAGAACGTGGTGCACATGCAAAGACTAATCTTTAGAGGCGTCCCAACAATGAACACAATGAGATGATTTGTCACTTGTACCCAAGGTTGATAGTGCAGTGAATTGTGGATGCTATGTGTGGACTTGGGCATCAGGCAAATGCCGTGTTCTGCTTTATTAGGCGCTTCGAGACTGTAATCACGTGACCCTAACCGGAGACATGATTGGACTAAAACAGGCATAGCGTCTACCCTGTTTTCAATACTGAGTGAACAGGACAGCTCTATGAAGGCCAGCTTTTGGTCTTCAAAAGAGAAGTTGTCTACTCCAAAAGTGACCCGAAAAGCGGAAAGTTCGAAGATACCATGTTTTACGTTGTATAACCCACATTATAACTTAAAATGAAGAAGTAAGCGCGGCTCTTTTTTGCGCACGATGTCCACAAATAAAAAAAAAATATATATATATATATATATATATATATATATATATATCCATGGCTAGTCGTGGCGCAAGCCATACAACCAGCGACAGCGCCAGCCTGCGCCTGGAGGGAACGCGCTGTGAGAGCGAGATCTCTCGTTCGCGGATCATATTGAATCTGAAACCGCCAGACCCACGTCTCCGCCTGGTTCTTTCCTTGTTCCTAGAAACACCGCCACAGTCTGGTGAAGGTGCGGACCCAGCTCCCCTGCCTCCATCACAGCAACCGGCTGTCATATCACTGGACTTCAGCATTCGGACAACGTGAACCTGGAGTTCCGACGCCGAAACAGAACCACATCTTCCATGACGACTTCTGCACCGACCACACACACTACATCACCGTCGCTAGCAGGAGTCCCGATAGCGGCAGCACACCCTTTTACCCCGGCAGTGACAACCCCTATATCATCGGTAGATCCAACAGCTCTTTTACTATAGCACCCAATGTCTTCCCCATAATCTACCCAACCAACAACGCCGCTCATCTGTTTTCCCTCTCGTTTTCGCGATCCACGAGTTTTCTCAGGACTCGGGGACGAAGACACAGAGGAGTGGGCCAGTTACTACGCACCGGCGAGTCTCCACAACCGCTGAGATAACCCAACCAAGCTAGCAAACGTAATCGTTTACCTGAGCGATGTCGCGAGGACATGGTTTCTAGACCATAAAGCAGAAATGCCTGCCTGGGAAGCCTTTTTTCCCGCATACAAGAATTTTTTGGCCGCCCTGAAGATCGTAAGGCAACCGCCCGAAAAAAACTGGCCACTCGGTCACAGCTGCGCGTCGAAAGTTACACGTCGTACAGCGAGGATGTCGTTACGCTCTGCGAAAAGATCGACCCTAAAATGCCAGAAAGTGAGCGGGTTAGACACGTGCTCAAAGGCATCGCAGACGAAGCCGTTAACCTCTTCGCTTTGCAACCTACAGCTGACGTCCGCGCTATCGTAACCATTTGTCAGTCTCTCGAGGCAGCTCGTCGCCAACGTATACAAGTCAGTCTAGTATCGTCTGCCGATTCCGATATTCTTTCTATTTACGAAATGTGACTTGCAAGAAACGATTCGCCGAATAGTCCGCGAAGAAGTTCCTCGATTTTTTGCAACAATATCCACAGGCCCAATCCTCGCATCACAACATATTCGGGACATCGTCAAAAGAGAACTCACACAGTCAACCAACGTACCCTATGCACCAGTAAATACACCTCTCCAGCCAACTTACGCCAAAGTTCTTCGTAGGATCCCTGCCCCACCACCACCTCAGCCACTACCACCACAAATTGCCACCTTGATGAAAAACCCTTCATTGTGGCAACGTCTTCGAACAATGTGGTCGACGGAAGATAATTGTCCAACCTGCTACTACTGTGGAATACGTGGACACATATCTCGATTTTGCCGTCATCGTCGTGCCGACGAAGGCCGGAGCTGGCAACCCCGTGGTGACGCAAACTACACGCTGAAACCTCGTGACCGCCAGGACTACAGAGACAGCCAGCACTACGTTGAGCCCTCACCTCCTCCCCATCCCTAAAGGCTCAATTGTCGACCAGGGTTGCTGTCCCCATACCAACGTCGTCATTACCTGTCTCCGATGAATGCTGAACCTCCTCGCACGTCTTTCCCCTCGGAAAACTGATGTCTGCAGTTTCCGGAGGTGAGACTGCTAACTTTTGACTGCAACCGAAACCTCCATATTCACCAGGAAACCTAGTTCACCTTACAATTGATCATCGTCATTTTTCTGCACTTGTCGACACTGGAGCGTCTGTTTCCGCTATGCACCAAGATATCTGTCATATACTACGTAAGGTCAAGATACCTCCAAAAACTGACGTACTCTGTGGTGCAGGAACCAATTTTATAAAACCGACCGCCTGCTGCACTGCTCGCGTTGTTATTCAACAAGTTTACATAGTAGAGTTCCTAGTTCTACCACAATGCTCGTGCAACATCATACTCTGGTGGGACGTCCTAAATACAACAAAATTAAACTAGTGTTGACTGTAACAACTGTAAAATTTGGACCAAAAACGATGATTCTTTCTAGGACTTCAATCCAAATACTGATAACAAGCTTTGCTGCACAACTGATGACACCGTCCTCTCCCCATATTAAACAACTCTCGTTCAAGTTTCGGCATCTACAACATTTCCGCCGATGTCTTTTGGAACCACGGTATGAACCTCTGTTGAACAAAGGTGTGGTCCTTCCTCACAGCCTAACATCACTCCCTAAGGGATTAACGACTATTCCTGTTGCCAACGGTGGAAGCTTACCCTTTCTTCTTCCTAAAATATTTTCGCTCGGCCGTGCTTAACCCTTCCAAGAATCAAGTACAACTGCTATACTTTCAGACTTCAGCTAGACCCACCCCAAAACGTCGAATTCCTTCCCCTCACGCTCAGAACTTTGTAATACCATTGATAAATTTCTACCGCCCGAACAACATCGTCAACTCTCTACTCTCCTCGAAACTTTTCAGGAATTATTCGATCACCCTTCATCTCATCTTGGAAAAGCCACCACTGCAGAGCAACATATTGAAACCGTAGACGCTCCAGCTATTCACCACCGACCATATTGCGTATCACTCACAGAGCGGAAGCCAATCCACAAGCACGTCGACGACATGTTAGTGAAAGGCGTAATTCAATCTCCCTCAAATCCCTGGTCATCACCGGTAGTGCTCATAAAGAAAAAAGACGGGTCTATCTGATTCGGCGTCGACTACCACCGCCTAAACAAGGTAACACGGAAGGATGTTTATCCATTGCCCAGGATTGACGACGCCTTCGACACACTCCAAGGATCTTCCTACTTTTCTTGTTTGGACTTGAGTTCAGGATACTGGCAAGTCCTCGTGGCCGAACAACACCAAGAAAAAACGGCCTTTGCTACGCCCCACGGTCCCTACGAATTCAACGTCATGCCATTTGGTCTGTCCAATGCGCCAACGACGTTCGAGAGAATGATTGACTCTGTCCTGCGGGGAATGAAGTGGACCACGTGCCTGTGTTACCTAAACAACATTATCGTTCGTTTTACTACATCCCACGAGCATTTACACAGATTATTCCAAGTTATATTTTCTCTGCTTAAAGCGGGTCTTCAACTCAACACAAAAAAGTGTCGCTTTGCAGAAAGAAACGTCAAGGTGCTTGGCCAAATTGTAACCCAACCTGGAGTAGCGCCTGATCCCGAAAAGAATCGCGCCGTCCTAGATTTTCTCTGCCCGAAGATTATAAAAGAACTTTGCAGCTTCCTGGGACTTGCGTCCTACTTCCGACGTTTCATCAAAGGATTCACTGCGATAGTGGCACCCCTTCATCACCTAGTTTATGGCGATGTGCCGTACGAGTGGACACGTCACTGTGTCGGTGCATTTACTTCTCTTCGCGGTGCCCTCGCCTCACGACCAGTCTTAGGGCACTACGACCCCATTGCTCCCACTCAAAAATAAACTGACGCCAGCGGTTGCAGATTAGGAGCCGTTCTCGTGCAAAGAGACTTCACAACAAAGCAAGAAGAAGTTATCGCGTATGCCAGCCGCACCTTAACAAAGCAAGAAGTCAACTATTCAACAACTGAACGTGAATACCTTGCTGTGCTGTGGGCACTCACCAAATTTCGTCCCTACCTTTATGGTCGACATATCGAAGTTGTAACAGATCACCACTCGCTTTGTTGGCTCTCTTCCATGAAAAACATCTCCGGTCGCCTCGGACGCTGGATTCTTAAGCTACAAGAATACGATTTTTCAGTTCGCCACAAGTCAAGAAGAATGCATAACGACGCAGACAGACTCTCCCGCTGCCCATTACCTGAACAGGATACACACAACGTGCCAGAACATGCGACGAGCACATCCCAGATCCTCGCAACCCTCTCAACAGATAGATTCCTGTCAGCCCAGCGCACTGACGCCTGGATTTTACCCGTTATTCAACATCTCGAAGGCTCAAGCCCAGCCACCAATCACCGCTTCCTTAAGAAGAGTCGCGACTTCGCTATCTTTAACGGCCTGCTGTACAAGCACAACTACGCTCCCGACGGAAAGCGTTGGCTACTTGCAGTCCCATCCGTCCCACGTGCCGGTATTCTACGCCTCGCTCAAGATGACCTCAGTGCTGGTCATCTCGGACTTTCCAAACCTACACGCGTGTTCGTAATCGCTACTTCTGGCCTGGAATGTACCGTACCGTCTGCAGTTCCGTCAAATCTTGCGACCCATGCCAGCATCCTTCAGACCCACCGGTCTGCTTCAACCCATCGCCCCACCGAATCAACCCTTTGAGGTAGTAGGCATCGACCTTTTTCACCCGCTACCTTTGTCCACAAATGGAAATCGCTGGATTATTCTGGCAATGGACCATGCAACTCGCAGGGTTGAGACTGCATCTCTTCAAGGTGCCACCGCTGAAGCCATAGCTTCGTTTATCCTCCACAACGTCGTTCTCCGGCTCGTACACCGCGGTTTCTTGTCAGTTATCGCGGAAGATCATTCCTTGCAGAAACAATTGAAGCATTGTTACGCGTCTGCGACATTAACCACCGTACGGCATCTCCATACCATCCTCAAACCAATGGGCTTACAGAACGTTTCAATCATACGCTGGCACGCATGCTTTCCATGTACATCTCGAACAACCACTCGAACTGGGACACCATCCTACCGTTCATCACATTTGCCTATAATACGTCCGTACAATCAACAACTCGGTTTTAACCTTTTGATTTCGTTTACGGACGTGAACTGTCTACTAGGCTTGACTTCATTCTGCCTTACCTACCTGACATCATGAACGACGTCTCCTCCTCACAGTTTGTCTTTTGCACACAAGCTTGCCGCCAGCCCGCCAGGACACGGACAACAAAACATAAAAAAAAATTGAAAGACGACTACGATGCGCGACACAAAGTTCGCTCCTATCACACCAACGACCTCGTCCTGATATACTTCCCAAGACATCAAATCGGACGATGTAAAAAGTTCCTTTCAAATTACCAAGGGCCCTTTCAGATAATCCGGCAATCGTCTCCGGCCAACTACTTACTAGAGCCCGAAACACCGACTAACGGCCGCCGCTCACATGGGTGACATATCGTCCACGTCAACGGGATGAAGCCCTTCTTCGTGCGCGACCCCGACCTTTTCTTCGATCTCTCCAAGAGGAGGCCGGAGGGCCTCCTCTTGGAGGGGAGCATCTGTGGCGAGTGCCCTGGCTAGTCGTGGCGCAAGCCAAATAACCAGCGACAGCGCCAACCTGCGCGGGGAGAGAACGCGCGGTCAGAGCGATATCTCTCGCTCGCGGATCATATTGAATCTGAAACCGCCAGACGCACGTTTCCGCCTGGTTTTTCCCTTGGCTTTTCCCGTCACGTCAATTCTATTTTTTTACAAATCGGGTCAAATGATATTTGCCGTTTACCGCCTTTCCAGTGCGTCATTTTATTTAATAATCTTATTTTACACATTCGGCAAAAACGACCGGACGGGACTGTAATTATCTCAAGCGTTCCTCCCCGGTTGGAGGATAATTTTATGTCCCGTGGACTAAGCTACGTACGATGGATAAACGAAAAAATCTTTGAATTAAACTTTTTTCTGAGGGAGTTGCCTTTTATTTACGAAAATGTAGTATTTCTAAATCACCGTTCTTTTTTTGAGACCCCTCAGCGTTTTTTGTCTTTCGATGGGTTACACCTAAGTAGGGAGGGCATAGCTGAATTGGCCAACCATTTCAAAGATTTTTTAGTTACCCACTTGCTTTGCAAGTGTCCCTTTACACATAGGTCCCCTGAATTTGAAGATGTTGCCCAAAGGAGGAGGGAACCAAGAGGGCAGGTTTCAGGCGGTGTTCCTCTTTCGGTGGGCACGTCTTCAGACTCTTTTCTATTATCGTTGCCAAAGTCATTCCCACAACGTTCGCGGCAAAGTGTGGGCAACGGCTCCGCACGAAATAGAAATCCCTTAGCGGGTCGTTTTCGACGCGCCCCACAAAATAAACGCCGACGTTTGTCGGATTCAAATTGACTCCCACAGGCTTTTCTCCAACCCTTTTTTAATCTTCGCGTTTGTTTTGATAAATAATTTGATTTGAATCCCATAAACTATTTTTGCAAAACAGCCGCACACAAAAAAAAAGGTTTCAAAGGGTTTTTATAACACATATACAGCTCCAACCATAGAGTTGTCACAGGTAAGTGTACAAACATGGGATTGCGCCATTTTTAATTTTAGAATATCTTTACTGGACATTACTATACAGCAGTCAATCGAAAACATTCGTGCTTTAGAGTCCCGGATCAATAATATTTTAAAAACATCCCCTGGTTTGCCCTTAATAATTTTAAAAGAATTGCAGCATTACATACATAAAAAGGAGCGAGAAGTAAATAATACTAAACAATGTAAGGCACTTAGAGATAATGTGCTCTTGGTTTTTTTCTCGCCCCTAATAGAAAAATGGAAAAATTTTTTTTTCACGGCTAATTAATAGAACACAGCATGCTAACACAAGTAACTCAGAACATTCTACAGATATGGGTGGAGAAAAGTCAAAAATATTTAATAATTCTTCCTATGTACAGTACTTTCTAAACACGAAGAGTTAGTTCTTAAAAAGGGATTAAAGTTTTGCCCGACTCCTCGAAACAATAGTGATGATTTTGACTTACACAAATGACTAAATGAATTTGCACTGCAATTGCACTGCAAGGTCTTTTTCAAAGGAGATCCTTATCAAGAGCCTTTATATAAACACAAAGCTTTTTGGATTCCACCGTTGAATAAACAAAATGTTAATGTCATAAAATACATTGAGGCGGTCCAGAAAGATGTTTTATGGGCTTATAAAAAACAGAGACCACTTAAAATAATTTAACTTATAAAGATAGACAATGCTTAAAAGACCTCACTGATAACAGAGATATTATAATAGCTCAGGCTGACAAAGCGGGAGGTGTATGTGTAGTGAACACAGCCGACCATATATCGGAAGCAATTAAACAACTGAACGAGAGTAAATTTTACAAAAAACTAGATTATGATCCAGCACTTAAGTTTTGAGAGACAATAAGAAACCAATTAAACTACCTAGTAGATAATAATAAAATAGAGAAAAAACATTTTTAGGTATCCCATTCAGGAAAATCCGAGACCAGGACAGTTCTATATGTTAATGAAAGTACACAAGCAATATCACCCAGGTAGACCAATTATTTCTGAAATAGGTACAAATACAGAGAGCATTTCAGACTTTATTGACGAACAAATTAAAATTACTGCAGCCGGTGCCCCGTCCTACGTAAGAGATTCATCTCATTTTCTCAATTTAATTAATGACATCCCAATAGATTTTAAAGCGAATAGAACGTTGCTGGTGACAATGAATGTAGTGTCTCTTTACACTAATATATAAACGACCTCACTGTTAGTAAAAGCGTCTTAAATATTTTTATGCACTTAGCTGTAGAACGTAATAACTTCACATTTATGAATGAGCACTATTACAGTACATGGCGCAGCAAGGGACCGCGTTTCTTC
>JABSTQ010007009.1:0-24089 GCA_013358835.2 Ixodes persulcatus | reverse complement strand
CCAATAACGGACGTACAACTGTTCTTGTGACCAACTTTCGAGAGGAGCCGCAGCACCTAACGAAGGGTACCACCGTGGGCCACGTCGAGGAGCTTCAGGCGCCAGCCGTGGTCGCCGCAATCTCCGAGGAAACCTCGTCGCCACAGCAGAAGAGCACGACACCGCCGCCGCTCGACATCGACCCCGAGCTCCCAGCTCCAAAGCGACGGCAACTGGTTGATCTCCTCGCCGAATACAGTGACTGTTTTGCCACGACATTGAAAGTTCGCCAAACACCAATGGCGAAACATCGCATTATTACCGACGACGACGCACTCCCTGTCCACCAGTCGCCGTATCGAGTCTCCTTAACGGAAAGGAAAGTGATTCAAGATCAAGTCCAGGAGATGCTTGACGACGACATCATTCAACCCTCAAGAAGTCCATGGGCGTCCCCGGTCATACTTGTAAAGAAAGACGGAACCCTGCGGTTCTGCGTGGACTATCGTCGACTGAACGCTGTGACGAAGAAGGACGTCTATCCGCTCCCCCGCATCGACGATATGTTCGACCGATTGCGCCACTCCCGATATTTTTCGTCGATGAACTTTAAGAGTGCTTACTGGCAGATTGAAGTCGACGAACGTGACCGGGAGAAAACTGCCTTCGTCACTTCCGACGGACTGTACGAATTCAAAGTGATGCCGTTCGGACTTTGTACAGCACCAGCCACCTTCCAGCGCGTCATGGACACCGTGCTGGCAGGTCTGAAATGGCTGAGCTGCCTCGTCTACTTGGACGATGTCGTGGTATTCTCACGAGATTTCGACGAACACCTCAGACGACTTCTAGCCGTGCTTCAAGCCATCAAGACCGCCGGCTTGTCACTCAAGCCAACAAAGTGTCGGTTCGCCTATGGGGAACTAAAGTTCCTTGGCCACGTCGTAAACAACAAAGGCGTTCTACCTGACCCCGAGACGACCCGCGCCGTAGCTGCATTTACTCCGCCGGCTGACAAGAAGGCCGTGAGAAGATTTCTCGGACTCTGTGCCTACTACAGGCGCTTTGTTCGAGACTTCGCCAAGCTGTCCGCACCGCTGACACACCTCACGAAGGATGCCGTAAAGTTCGAGTGGACAGAAGAACACCAGAGGTCATTCGACGAGCTCAAACGAAGACTCCAGACGCCCCCGATTCTTGGCCATTTCGACCAGTTTGCTGAAAGCGAGATCCACACCGACGCCAGTAACACCGGACTGGGTGCGGTACTAGTCCAAATGCAGGACGGCGCAGAGCGAGTCATCGCATACGCAAGTCGGACGCTGTCTAACGCGGAGAGGAACTATTAAACTACTGAAAAGGAGTGCCTCGCTGTCGTCTGGGCAATAACAGTTTCGCCCATATTTGTATGGAAGTCCTTTTCGCGTGGTCACAGACCACCACTCGCTCTGCTGGCTGGAGAATCTGAAGGACCCCTCTGGACGCCTCGCCCGGTGGAGCCTACGACTGCAGGAGTTCGACATGACCGTGGTGTACAAGTCCGGCCGGAAGCACAATGAAGCCGACTGCCTGTCAAGGGCCCCAGTCGAGGCCGCTCCTGCCTGCACCAAAGAGGACGACGCTGAGTGTTTCCTCGGCGCTCTGGATGTCAGGGACATGGCAGCTCTCCAACAAGATGACCCTGAGCTGCGAGCACTCATCGAGCACCTAGAGGGACAAGGAAGTGCCGTACCCCGCAGTTTTGTACGAACACTGCTAACCTTCTCCCTCCGACGAGGTGTGCTCTACAAGGAGAACTTCAGCGACAACAACACGGCGTGGCTGTTGGTGGTCCCTTCCAGTCTTCGAGAAGAAACTTTTCAAGCCTGCCACGATTACCCGACGACGGGACACCTTGGCTAAAGCAGAACTCTCGCCAGGATACGCGAAAAATACTACTGGCCCAAGCTCGCGAAGACAGTGCACCACTACACCCTATCTTGCCACGAGTGTCAACGACGGAAAAAACCACCGACGAGACCGGCAGGACTTCTTCAGCCTATTGCGCCGCCATCTGCCCCGTTCCAGCAAATTGGAATGGACTTACTTGGGCCATTCCCACCATCGACGCAAGGGAACCGATGGATAATCGTCGCAACCGATTATCTCACACGGTACGCCGAGACAAAAGCCCTTCCATCAGGAACGTCTGTTGAAGTCGCCAAGTTTTTCATCGAGTCCATTGTCCTCCGGCACGGCGCCCCCGAAGTCTTGATCTCAGACCGTGGATCCTCGTTCATGGCCCAGCTGACACAGGAAGTCCTTCGTCTCAGCCACACCAGCCATCGTTGCACTACGGTGTAACACACGCAGACCAACGGGCTGACGGGAAGACTCAACAAGACCATCGCGGACATGATCTCCATGTACGTCGACGTGGAGCACAAGACATGGGACGAGGTGCTGCCGTACGTCACATTTGCCTACAACACGGCCGTGCAAGAGACCACCGGGGTGACACCCTTTCAGCTGGTGCATGGCAGGAAAGTAACGACCATGCTCGACGCGATGCTACCCCACGAACCAGCTGACGATTGAAGCCCCGACGCCCAAGTGATTGCTCAACGAGCCGAAGAAGTTCGCCAGCTCGCCCGACTCCAAATTGAAGATCAACAACGTGTTGACGCTACCCGGTACAACTTTCGTCGTCGGGACATCCACTTCCAGCCCGGAGACCGGGTATGGGTCTGGACACCGATTCGCCGCCGTGGTCTCAGCGAGAAACTCCTGAAACGGTATATCGGACCCTACAAGGTACTTCGTCGACTTGGAGATCTGAACTATAGGTCATGCCCGACGGAACAGATCATCATCACGCCGCCCACCACGACCTGAAGTCGTCCACGTCGTGCGCCTGAAACCGTACTACGCTCGATAGGACTGTGGACCTTATGTGTTCCAAATGACTCTTTAGTTTACCGTTCTTTTTATTTGCTTTGTTTTGTTCTGTTTTGCATCGGGGCGATGCATTTTTTAAAGGGGGGGAGTAATGCCGCGCGCGCAACTGGCCAAGGAGGAAGCGCGCGCGTGGCCTAACGGTTATCGTGCCTGCCTCCCACGCAAAAAGCCAGGGTTCGAACCCTGGGAGCGACGCATCTTTTGTTATTCCTGCAATCTAGTTCTCTGATAAATTCGAGAATCCTGTTGCGTGTTCGAGGTCCGAATGCTCTACGCGTCGAACATTCAACGCTGATTATTCCAGAAGCTTACGCATGTACAGTCGGGGACAAAAGTCCCCAGGACGCGCGAGCTGCGACTGAAACACATTGCTCTGCCATCTGCCGGCGGGTCGCCTGGTTTCGAGATCACACAAAAGCGCATGCGCGTCCTACTGTTCCTGCAAACATGTGTGTTTCCCCGCTTCGGGCGCGTGGTACCGCCTCGGAGATAGCGCTTGCGACTGACGAGCGTCTGCTACACATTCCGAAACTGGAGATACCGCCTGCGGCATTGCACCGCATTTCGCCGTGTCAGCGCACCTTGCTTTATAACCAGTTGAGTTTATCGCTCAGTTGAGCTGCCGTGACTTCTTGCTTTATAGGTGCCATGTCAGTAAGCGCTATCTCAGAGGCGCGCCCGATTCCGAGTTAGGGGCCGCGCCGCAGAAGAGCGGGAAAACGCACATGTTTGCAGGCACAGTAGGACGCGCATGCGCTTTTGTGTGATCTCAAAACCAGGCGACCTCCCGGCAGATGGCAGAGCAATGCATTTCAGTCGCAGCTCGCGCGTCCTGGGGACTTTTGTCCCCGTCTGTACATAAGGGGCTCCGCGTGGCGAACCGGAGTCAGTCTCGCCCCAGCGTTCGACTCTGCTGTTACGCCAACTTCGACGCCCGCGACGCTCTGTTATTATTTTTTGTACCCTTTCATTTTTTGGCACAAGTTCGCCACATTAAACGTTTATTTCTTCCTGTTTATTTATT
The DNA here is from genome assembly GCA_013358835.2 of Ixodes persulcatus. Classification (NCBI taxonomy): domain Eukaryota; kingdom Metazoa; phylum Arthropoda; class Arachnida; order Ixodida; family Ixodidae; genus Ixodes; species Ixodes persulcatus. The sequence goes on along the minus strand of JABSTQ010007009.1, from coordinate 20,149 downwards.
GTTCTTTTGGTCACCACCCGTGACAATATTATGATTAAACTAAACTCATGTCCACACTAACGTGAGAGTAACACAATTGCTCCATCGGAAGAGCCAATCAGAGCCTCGAATCCAAGTACGTCACACTGCTTTACAGGTGCGGGCTCCGACCCCGGCCTCGTTCCGGTGGACGAAACCGGACGAAAGCTCACCCGAGATGGGCGAATTTTTTATCCTGTAAGCTTTTATGTCCGTTGAGTTTTTATGCCCCGCGACATTAGTTCGGGGATCTTATGTCGGGTGAGCTAACGTTCGATGAGTTTACTTCCGGTGAACGTACTTCCGGTGAGCGCATGTTTGCAGGCAAGTTTTTATTCGAAACTGAGGCGAGCGAACGTTCAACGTTGCTCCCTTACACTCAAAAAAAAAAAAGAAAAAGAACTGTTGGAGGGTCAGAGGAAGTACGAGCAGCCGGTAAATATCGCAAGATCAAGAAGCGTTGTAATTGTATTACTGATAGTGATGGCCAGCATCTTCGCGGGTGCTTGTCGCGTAAATGCGAAGTAGGGAGGGGGCCGTGCGCAAAGTTCAGAAGCGGTCATGGGCCTTTTTTTTTATCGTAAAACAATGCTGTTAATAAACATTGTAATCATGTTATAACTCTCCAGGTCCTGCCACAGACGCGCTCCGCCCTATTAACACTGGGTGACGACGACAACAAAGGCATGGCAGGTTGGACTATCCGCCATGTCTCTCCGCTCGTCACGGAAGGTCAGCGACTAATTTGAAACAACCGCAAAGAGATATTGGCCAAAATCCAAAGTTTGCTTCCATAGAAATCGTTATTTATGCCACATCAAAACTATTAAATTGAGGCTCTTGCGTCCCGATCGACAAAGACCGGTTTGAAAGCTCACCCTCAAGGCCCGTTCACACACTTACGTCTTCTTTAAACCGGGGTGCCTTGGAACTGTAGAGGGCGTGTAGGCGCAGCGAACTACGGGGCGCCCTCTAGGGTGTATGTAAAAAGAGTGTGCGATAATAAACGGGGGCTTTTTCCGTCCGAGCACTCGGAGCGTCAGCTGCCTCAGTTGCCACAGTCTCTCCTCCGCGGCCCTCGGCTCTGGCAGCCACCTCGGCCGCCTCGACTCGAACCCGCCCACTACATGGTGTCAGGAGTGGGGTCCCCTGTTCCCGCGGTTCGACATGGCAGCTAAGGACGCTCCGGTTCCTGCCCTTGCTGCCGCCAGTCTCCGGAGCCCTGCCCCGTTCTCCTTCGACGAAGCCGGCGAGTGGCCTCCGTGGCTGCAGCAATTCGAAGATTACGCCTTCGCCACCGGCATGCACGTGGCGCCGGACGAGACACGAGTCAGGACCCTCCTCTATTGCATGGGTCCACGGGCACGCATCGTCCTCAGTTCGCTGATGTCCGACGAAGAGGCCTACAAGTCCTACGAGGAAGTCACCCGCCGGCTCACCAGCTACTTCGTGCACCCCATAAACGAGGTGTACGAAAGCTCCCGGTTTCACAAGCGGACGCAACTGCCAGGCGAGACCGTCGACAGCTTCTTCACGGCCCTTCGGAACATGGTGCGCAAGTGTAACTACCCGTCACCAGCCGTTGAAGACCGTCTTGTTCGCGACCGTTTCGTCGTGGGTTTGGCGGATTCTCGTCTCTCCGACAAGCTCTGCCGCACCCCGAGCCTCTCCCTGGACGACGCACTGGTGCAAGCCCGTCAGCACGAAGACGCCGAGCGAGAGAAGCAACGCCTGTCCCTCCCAGCTGGTCAACCGACAGCGTACGTGGACGCGGCGACTTCACGTAAACCCGCGCAACGCGCACACGGACGGGACCTCAGACGGGACTCTAGCAACTCTGGCAACTCCGGCAACTCTGCGTCCCGTGACAGGCCAGAAAGTTCTCGAACCAGCAATGTTCGAGAAGCTTCAAGAACCAGCCAAAGTGCGCAGTGCCTCTTCTGCGGTCACGAGTACCACCGACGGTCGGACTGCCCAGCTGCCAAAGCGGTCTGTAACCACTGCAAGAAGCGAGGCCACTTTTCGTCAGTGTGTCGCTCAAAGAAGCGCCTCGGTTCCGTGGAGCTCCACTCCGTTGCGGCGGTGACTCGGAACGGGCGGTACGTCAAGGTCCAGGTCAACGGGCGCCCTCTCGTCTTCAAGGTGGACTCTGGCGCCGACGTTTCGGTGGTTCCGAGCTCGTTACACGGCTGCCCAGTCGTCCTCGACAAGCCACGTGGCGAGGAACTTTTCGGACCGGGGAAACAACCCCTGAAGGTTCTCGGCACCTTCTCTGCGGCGCTGTCTTGGCGAGGCAGACACGTCAACGAGCGCCTCTACGTCGTTGCGGGAAAAGAGCTGCCCCTTCTCGGCTATCCCGCTATCGTCGCCCTTGGCGTTGTCAAGTTTGTCGGCGCAGTCACAGCGGCCCGGACCGCTGCTCTACCGGACACACCACCTCGGAAAGTCCCTCCAGCCCTTTTCGCCGGCCTGGGCACGTTCCCGGACGAGTACACGATCCGCATCAAGCCGGACGCGGTACCGTATTCCCTCAGCACAGCCCGGCGTATCCCGATACCCCTACGAGACGTAGTCAAGAAGGAGCTTGACAAGATGGAGCAGGAGGGCGTGATCCGGCGTGTTGACGAACCGACGGACTGGTGTGCCGGCCTTGTCGTTGTACCGAAGCCAGCGGGGGTTACCGCCTTTGCGTCGACTTGACCAAGCTCAACCAAGTTGTTCTGCGTGAGCGCCACGTCCTCCCGACCGTCGACCAAACCCTCGGACTTCTCTGCGATGCCTGCGTTTTTTCGAAGTTGGACACAACTGCAGGCTTCCATCAAGTACGTTTGGCCCGGGACTCCCAGAAGTATACGACCTTCATCACTCCGTTTGGCAGGTACTGCTATTGCCGCCTCCCGTTCGGCATTACGTCGGCCCCGGAATATTTCCAGCGTCAGATGTCTCGCCTGTTGGAAGGGTTGACCGGCGTCGTTAACCTCATGGACGACATCCTCGTGTTTGGCCGCACCACGGAAGAGCACGACCAGCGCCTCCAAGCAGTCCTCGGTCGCCTCCAACAAGCTGGGGTCACCCTCAACGCCGCCAAGTGCAGTTTCGGCGTGTCAAGCGTTAGGTTCCTCGGTGTCGTCGTCGGAGCCAACGGCATTGCTCCGGATCCAGACAAGGTGGCGGCCATTCAGCGTATGCCAGCTCCTCAGGACATTCATGGTGTCCAGCGCTTTCTGGGTATGCTCAACCACGTGGGTCGCTTCCTCCCGGATCTCTCTCAGATGACTGCGCCGATCCGAAGCCTCTTGAACAAGACTGCAGCCTGGACGTGGGGACCAGCGCAAGCCTCAGCATTTGACAAGCTCAAGACTATGCTGTCCTCGGACATCTGCCTCGCAAGGTACAACCCTGCACTCCCGACGACAGTCTCCGCAGATGCCAGTTCTTTCGGGCTGGGTGCAGTGCTTCTTCAAGACCAGCCATCAGGGGATCGCCGACCAGTTGCATACGCCTCCCGTGCACTGACAGAAACAGAACGAAGGTACAGCCAGATTGAAAAAGAGGCACTGGCTGCCACCTGGGCCATTAACCATTTCGACGAGTTTCTGCGGGGCCTTCGTTTCACCCTGGAGACCGACCATCAGCCGTTGGTCAAGCTCCTTGGAACCGCAGACCTTGACCTCATGCCACCCCGGATCCAGCGCTTTCGCATCCGCCTCCTCCAGTACCAGTTTGATGTCAAGTATGTGCCTGGGAAACAGTTAGCTACCGCAGATGCACTTTCGCGAGACCCAGTCGACCAGCTGACAACGACTTCAGCCGTCGACAAGGTTGAGCTGTACGTCCAAGAAGCACTCCGTGCTATCCCTCCCACGTTTGCGGTCCTCCTCGACGACTTCCGTGCCCACCAGGCTGCGGATTGGGAGTGCGCTCAGATGAGGGCGTACTGCGAGCAAGGGTGGCCTCGGAAAGAAAGTCTGCCTGTCAGCATGGCTCAGTTTTGGGGTCATCGCGCTGAACTCAGTGTCGGCGACGACCTTCTCCTCTGCGGGGGACGTCTACTGGTGCCCGCTTCTCTGCGGAAGCAGGTCCTGACCCTCATCCACAATGGACACCTTGGCGTGAACCGTTGCCGCGCCATCGCCAGAGAGGCTGTCTGGTGGCCGACCATGGGGAGCCAGATAAAGGCAATGGTGGAGAACTGTCCCAACTGCGCCACCACGCGGGTCCAGCGAGCAGAGCCACTGCTTCCTACAGTGACGCCTAGCCGCCCCTGGGAGAGAGTGGGCGTGGACATTTTTCATCACGAAGGAACAGACTACCTTCTCCTCGTTGATTACTACTCGAGGTACCCAGAAGTGCTGTCCCTCCGCTCGACGACGTCCACGGCTGTGATCTCCATTATCAAAAGTGTCTTCGCAAGACATGGCATCCCGGAGACCCTCGTCAGCGATAATGGACCTCAGTTTTCATCAGCAGAGTTCCGTGCCTTCTCCCAGAGCTACGGCTTCTCCCACGTCACCAGTAGTCCCAGGTACCCCCAGTCCAACGGTGAAGTTGAGCGGATGGTGCGGACTGTCAAGGAACTTTTTAAGAAATCTCCAGACTGGCCCTTGGCCCTCTTGTCCTACCGTAACGCACCGGGGGTGACTGGGTACAGCCCCGCTCAGCTGCTCATGGGGCGCACCCTCCGGACCCGCCTCCCAGTCCCAACTGCCACGTTGGTTCCAGGATCACCTCTCGTGGCTGATTTCCACAGGCGCGACACTGCCCAACGACGTCGCCAGCGCCAGGATTTGGACCGCCGGCATGCTGCGCATGATTTGCGTCCCCTGGGGGAGGGGGAGAGAGTGTGGATACGCGACGCAGATTGTGCTGGCACAGTCCTTAGCCCAGCACAGAGTCCACGCTCCTACGTGGTCCAGACGGATGCAGGTGCCCTCGTCCGGAACAGAAGACATCTGGTTCCGCAGCAGTCTCCATCAACGGGTGGTTGCGAGCTCAGCAGCTCCGGTCCAGGCCCGCTGGGATCCCGAAGTCCGCCACGAAGTCCGCCGCGGACTCCATCTGGCCCAGTGCCTGTGCCACGGACTCCATCTCGCCCAGAGCCTCTACCAGTTGCGTCACCACAGGTGGCCCCGGCGTTGGGTGTGCGCACTAGATCCGGACGCTGTGTTAAGCCACCTGTGCGACTGAACTTGTAGAGCACCACGTGGCTTAGGTCATTTATTACGTTCCCTGGGAGCTAAGTGTGGCTCTTTTATTTTTCCCAAAAGGAGGGATGTAGAGGGCGTGTAGGCGCAGCGAGCTATGGGGCGCCCTCTAGGGTGTATGTAAAAAGAGTGTGCGATAATAAACGGGGGCTTTTTCCGTCCGAGCACTCGGAGCGTCAGCTGCCTCAGTTGCCTCAGTCTCTCCTCCGCGGCCCTCGGCTCTGGCAGCCACCTCGGCCGCCTCGACTCGAACCCGCCCACTACAGGAACCTCTTAATATCTCTCACAACGAGAGGACACACTGGCGCCATCTATTGGGTAGCAGTGTAAACTTGGCGGGCCGGCATATTTTCTATTTCTCTCGCGCATTATCCTTTCCTTGGCTCGAAAAACGTTCGTCAACGTTATAAACGAGCCTTTCTTATAGGTTATACGCACATTTGACCTCGAAAATCCCGCAAAACCTTCGCTCTTATGAAATGCAGTTCCAGGGTCACCACACAGATGGCGCCAGAGTGCCAGTGTGTTCTCTCGTTCTAATAGTGAGTTCGTTTCACGGCACTCGTGTCCACGCGTGCCCACTCGCGGCGTAAAGCGAGTTCGTTTCGGCAGGCACTCCACGAGTGCTTGCACTCTCCGAGTTCGTTTCAGCGGCGGCACCCCACGCGTGCATGCGCTCGCTGCACCGAGAAAATCGGGCGTGCGCCAAAATGCAATCCCGTCATGCCTCGCTCCGGCGAGGCCGGCAAGGAGCGGGAGCAGACGACGAGGGTTCGTCTGCTACGATGTGTCGCGGAACCGAAAAGGAAAAAAGTAGATTTTCTGATAGAAATCGCGTCCCGCGGGCAACGAAATCAAACGCGAGCTTGAATTGCGAGCGTCTGCTATTTCATGAAGGAAGCAATTGACATCTCCTGCTTTATTTGCAGGTTTCAAGTCGCCCTGTTGCCGTACAGACGCTGAAATATACCAGTGTGTCAAGAAATACTCAGAACAAACGTATCAGCGGCTTCCGAGATGTTTATCACCACCGGTGTGCGGGTGAAAAATTGAACATTTGTCGACAAAACTTCCCCAGCAGAAACCTCTGACTGCCCAAAAAGCATCAGAGAAAGCAAAACATAGTGACTTTACCCGAGGCTTGGGCAACATCATCATGTTTAACATTTACCTACGTCAGCTAACTTGCCCCGTTGTATTTTGTTCGAGAAAGCTCTCGTTCTCGACGTCCTCACAAAGTCTAATATCTGATCCACCTGTAATGACGATCGAAATCAAAAGTCCCAAGAAAAGCTTTGCTGGATATTCCAACAGACTAGTTTTAAGCCGTACCCTTTGAGTGAATCACGCATAATACCATGCTCAAACAGATCAAGTTTCTGCTCGGACAACATCATCAGTTTTCTTCAGTGTAAACGGTTATAAGAATTGAAAGATCGCAACCAGCTGCTTTGTAGACAGCTGGGCGCGGAAATTTACGCCGTATGTAACTATCTCTACGGCAGCCGAGTTGCTTGAAGTCATCGCAACTATAAACTACAGGTTGCAGCGTTCAACGTTCGTAGATAAACGTTGCTAGTGACTGCACTCTCGCATCCCCACCCATCACTCCGAACAGAAAGGCGCTAGTTTCGGTTTGACGTCGGTACCTTTTCTACAACACAGATGGCGGCAGCATCAGTCTTCTGCACTCGGTGCATTTGGCGAGTTCGTTTGAGTCCAGTTCTCCGTGCAACACTCTGCGAGTGCGATGCCTTCTGGGAGAGAACTCGAACGGTGCCAGTGTGTGTGAAACGAACTCGCTATAAGAAATCTTAAGAGGTTTCAATGGGTCTCGTCTCTCTCGGTCGTACTCGGTTGCAAGAGTGTGAACGGGCCTTCAGATGGACTGCCTTCAAAGCTGCGAGCCACCAGACCCGATAAGGAGCCAGTTCGAAGACACGCGGCATATACAGCTCTGGCGTGCGTATCAGTGTGCAGAAGCACGCACTGATAACCGCGTCGGGGTCATCTCCCACGAGGTTTCGAACTGGTTCCTGGTTGGACCAGCCAGCCTGTAGCTTTGTCTCTATGTCTACCGCTCGATAGAGGATAATCAACCTTTTGCGTCTTTCGCACTATCGCACAGCACACGCATGGAGCATTTCGTGACGCCTTATCTCTGTCTATGTCAAACAGCGATAACCGATGTGAGCACGGGTGCCGCGATCATTAATGTACATTTTTTCATAAATCTCGAAATGCCGTGTGCGAAGTTCGCAACAAACCGGGGAAAAGTCCTGTACACAACACGTGACACTGAGTACAGACAGGGAGAGGGAGGAGCGCAGTTGCTCGCCTGAGTATCCTCCGTCGCCAACAAGGTCGGGCCCCGGGGTCTTCTACAGCCGGCTCTGTATACAGGTTGTTCCCGGCATTCCTTTCGCCGCAGCGGATGGCGGTGCAAGCTTTGCAAAAATGAAGGCGTTTACAACACCCTGTAACGCCGAATTAGAGCGCAGCTCTTGAGGAGGAGGAGGGAAGGGTACTGAGGGGCCAGTATACCCCTCCTTCCTCCTCCTCACCTCCTCATCCTCCCTCCTACTTCACCTCCCCTCCTCCTTCCTCTTCCTCCTCCTCACCTCCTCATCCTCCCTCCTACTCCTAGCCCCCTCCTCCCTCCTCCTCGTCCTCCTCCTCCTATCTCCTCCTCCCCTCCTCCCCCTCCCCTCCTCCCCCTCCCCTTCATCCTCCTGCCTCCCCTCCTCCTCTTCCTCCTCCTCCTCCTTCCTTCTCTCCCCTCCTCCTCCCTTCCTCCTCCCCTCCCTCTCCCCATTCCCTCCTTCTCGTCCTCCACTCCCTCCTCCTGCTCCCCGCGCGGTGCATCATGGAAAATGTCCCATAATGCACCGCGCAGTTACGCCGACGCCGACGCCGACGGCGACGGCGACTCCGCTCAAGCCGGAAATGGGCTCCTAAGAGCTGCGCTCTAAAAAGGTTCAAACCCGGATGACGTTTTGCGTTGTTCTTGCGAAAGCTGTTTAAGGTAAGGGCGCGGTAAAGGCCTTGAAGTTTGTAACAAGGTACGTCTGCGTGGTTTTGAACCTCGGATACTGTTTGGATTTGCTTCTCTTGGGGGCGCTCAATAGGCGACCCGGATTGAAACCGTCGTTGTACTTCTTGAGCGACGCCTCGTCGAGTGCCCAGCCGTTCCAGGGTCTCTTAATTAGCACGCCAGCCCCTGGCCAGCCAAGTTCTTTCCCCGACGCCGGTCGGTTGCCGTACAGCGCCTTCATCGGTGGGAAGGAGTTGTATGCGTAGAAGTACTCCACGTCGAGAGAAGTTGCCCTCAGGGAGGCATCGGGATGTCGGGTTTGCATCAGCTCGTAGGCTACCCGGCAAAACTGGAAAAAGAGACGGAGACACCATTTCAATGAGAATGCATTCTTCTCCGCTCATTTACCGTAGATGGCGCATTTATCCGCACAAAATCCTCCTCTATCGGCGTGGACAGAGCGCGTCTGAGAGAACACAGGCGCGTCGCGCTGTTCTTCTAGAGATATACTCAAAAAAAGAGGCAATAACGTTCCCGTACAACAGAACAGAGTGACTATGATATAGGACAGACGCACCCAGCTGCCGCCCTGTGGCCAGCCTTGTACACGTTACTAAAAAAAGTAATCGATTACGATTACTAATACTCTTGGCTAAAAATTATTCGATTAGATTACTTGATTACTCGACAGCAAAAGTAACTGGACATTACTTTAAGAAGTAACTGTTACTTTTCCGATTACTTTATTGTGTGAAGACTTACATCTTTAGCTCTCATAACAATGAACTACTTCCAACCTATATTTCACATTTTCACAAGTACTGAAGAAGAAGAAACGGGTTCCCTTTTCTCGGTCGTTGCACCTTCACAATGCGGACACAAGCATAGGATTCGTTTGAAGAAGTTTAATAATTTGGCCGTTCGCCAGTTGGAGGGGGGGGGGGGGGGGGGGAAGGGGGTTGGAGGGAGCGGAGGGGGTTCTAGATCTTGATAAGCTTAAAGGGCCTCTGACACGCCAAAAAAAAAACATTTTTTTTTTTATGCTAAGCGTTGAATTGGCATATCAGGACATTACAAAAAAATTGTTTCACTATAGAGTTGCGTAGTTTTTTTTATAAAAAATAGAAATACGAGGCCCAATTCAAAGTTCCCGCCGTGCACTGTGACGTAACAGTGTACCGCAAGGTGTCGGGGCGGTCAGAAGGGAGGCATCGCCGGAAGTCACGTGAGTCGTATCCCTCCTCGTGTTTACCGCGAGCGCGTGAAATATTTTTTTTTTTAATATTCTTGTTATTCTCCGCACCCCCACGAGCGATCCAAGCAGACAAGGTTTCTTTTATTTGCTTTTCATCACTTAATGTTGCTGTAAAGGTAGAAGAAGCGGAGTCGGTGAATTGACGTGATCAACTACAATGCCTAGAAGGTGCTGTGTGAGGGACTGTCCCGGTATTTCAGCAACTGAACAAGATATCACGCTGCATGCATTTCCGAGAGACATACATCGGCCGCATGTGCACCTAGTAAACAAGTTCTACTCATGTTCTAGACAAAATACGTACTTTGTGCTCGACGTTTACTTGAACTTGGTACACTCACCAGTTCGTATTCCTTAGACGGCAGGCATCTTCAGCCTGAAGAGTATCCGATGATTCAATGACCTCGGTGTCTGAACCTTCAGCAATGCGATCGGGCGTGCCGTATGCTAGCAATCCTAATTTCTGCGAGCGTTCTAAAATTTTTTTCTTCAAAACTTTATAGCTTGTGTTGCGCCCAGTATAGCTCGGACTGACGGCATGCACTCGTACACTGGCTTGTACTCGCAACGCTTTCATCATTGACCTCCATCACGTCGATCCACTGGCTCTTCGTCCTCAAATTTTACAGCACGCAAACTAACCAACGGTGCAGGGACCTTGCTTGTCACAAACACCACGTAGGGGAAATAGGGAAATATTTGAACTGGCTTTGTTATATCTTACATACGCTTTAGTCATTCTTCGGTTCTGGTTCTCCTACGGGCTGCGAGTAGGTACCCTAAGCAGGATTGTTTTGTTTTTTTTACAGCGGAGCTGTGAAGGGCAAGGTTGATCGTATCCGTGTATGTCGACACAAACCTACCTGGATAGCTACCGCCATCTATAAGCGACGACAGCAAGCGCACAACCAGTATGGTTTCCGCCGTCACTCGTAGATAGCGGCAACCTTTCCAGCTATAATAGAAGAATGTATAGTTGGGCGCGTCGGTGGGAATTCAACGTAGGAAACAGCGCGAAAAACAGACGACTTAGCTCCGCTGGTCTTCCTTCTTCACGAGAGTGGAAAGGCTGAACTTTCTTTTTTTATTTCTGTGTGTGTGTGTGCGTGAGGGGGCTAGTTTGAACGAAGGACTTACAAAGCTACATTCTGCTCCCTCAAACTTCGCCCTGAATGGCCTTTGTCACGCAATGGGGCTTTCCTGGGGCTTCCCACTCCCAGTCCCAGCGCGAAAAAAAAAACGGACATTCCACAGAAACTGTACGTACAAAGGGGTTGACCTTGTTTCTTACAGCTCCGCAATAATCTTTCTTTTTTCCGTTCGGAAAAAATAAGCAAATTTTGTTTTTGTCATTTCAGAAAAAAAAAGGCGTGTGAGGGGGGGGGAGGGGGTCCCGTGAAAAAATAGGAACAGTTAGAAGTAATTTTTATTACTTGAAAAAGTAATAAGATTACTCTTGTGATTACTGCCTAATAAAAGTAATCAACCGATTACAAAATTACTACAAAAAGTAATCGATTACACGTAATTTGATTACTTGTAATGCGTACGGTACAAGTCTGCCTGTGGCGTGAAAGAAATATCGCATTTTATACTGCGTTTCACAGTAAGTTCGAGCAAAGTCGATGCTGCAATCCCATGGAGCCGATGGAGCAGCTCAAAAAGCGCACTGCCAGGGCGCTCGTCGTTTTTGACGCCGTAATCATGCGCTTTTTCAGTGCGTGATTTGTTGATCCACTGATAGCAAACTCACGAAGACTAATGAGTAATATATATTGTAACGTAAAGAGTGGCCGATGCCATAGGCCACAGCGGCTCCTCAACTGTCCGCGCACATGATGTGAAGCTGGTCTCGTGTTCCTGTTTTGGCGCTTCCGTTCGCTACATGGCTGTAGACATAGCTGGCTGCTATCTAAGGGAGTGGATAACTATTATTGAATCCGTTCGTATTAAACAGCAGATAGCTTGCGCCACCTAGTCGGCCATGACTAACTATAATTTTTAATTTAAGTAAAAATTGATTGCTTAAACGCTCGCGTTAATTCTAAATTCCAGAGCACAGTGTGCACAATAATGGCGAATTCAGGTGGTCAATCCGCGGCGAGCCCTTGCCGGTTGCACCGGCGACCAAAAACGCGCCAGAGGTGCACCACGATACCCTCTCCACGCGAACACAGAGCGCCGGCAACTGGTGTTTTTTAGGGCGAAAGCCTTACTTGTTCCATTGAGCGAAAAACGGGCGTATATGGCCATAAAAATACGATTGAGTGGCACGCTCCGCTCAATCGTACGCCCAGGGACGAAGCTGACCTTGGCGTCGGCCTTGATGTCGTCCTGGAGGTCGTCCTAGAACGACCTTACTTGCCCCAATACGCGAAAAAGCGGCGTCGTTGTGCCCGAAAGATGGGCATAAAAATGCCTCCTCGAGCAAATGCCGCTCACGCTCAAGTGGGGGAGCGTGATGTCATTACCAGAGCGCCGTGTACAAAAGGTGCGCTTCGGACTTCATCTGTGCTCGTTGTGTGCTTCGCGCGATGGACTGTGAGGCGACCGAGTGTACATCTACGGCCTCGACATCGGCAGCAGCGTCTACATCTACGGCGGCTTCCGCAGGCGAAGATGGTTGCCCACACAAATACGTTAAAGCCTCCTAGAGAAAGAACGTCGAGAACTCCACAGGATGACAGCAACAGCGCGCCGCGTCCGCACTCCACTACTTTGGCTGCTGTTATGGCGAGTCGTGCGTCTCGCCAAAGCCCCAGTCACAGTCGTAATATTTTCGAAAACGTTCGAAGCCACTAATAGAAGAATTTAAATTAATGTAGAACTATTTCCTCGTGGTAAACATATAACGAATGTATAAATAAGTGCGCTACTGCGCCAGCTAGCGGGTGTTGTGAATCTTAACAGCTGGGCCGCGTTAGGGCTTTTGTGGCCCCTCTTCACGTACCACGATATTACTCCATGCAAAGACAATGATAGCCGTGACGATGCACTTTTGGAAGTCCATGACTGGCTTTATTGGACCGTAAGCGTCGGTTCCGGGCGGACTTGGGTGTCTCATGTAATTAAAGAATTATGCTACGGGTATTTAACGTCAATTAGAACTTTACAGCAATATTCGGATAAACGACGATGAGAGCAAGAGCAGCAATACGGATCGAACACGGTTCACTCACCCCAGAGGACAATGTGCAGACTAGAAAGTCCGACTCGGCCAGCAGAGTAATGTCGAGCATCACACCGAAGAGGGCGGAGTTGTTTCGACTGGTGTTCCTGGTACTTGCCTGGTGGGAAGCCACCTCGTTGTTGATCACCTTGTACTGAGGATATCTGTGGCAACAGAAGGCATGTCGCATCATGTCGCTTGCTCGGTATTGGGAAGGAGATTCAACCGTCGCGCCCCTAGTGGCCAAGTTGAGAACCTAACCCGCGAGACGGCAACCCCATGATTGATTTGTTCGTGTTTGGGACGCAGCGCGAGACGCTGCATCACGTGACGTGACGTTACGGGGTCACGTGACTTAACATCGTATTGCACCGGATCATGTGACGTCATTGTGTCAATTGACACCGAAACTCGAAATACTGGTGTCAATTCACTCCCCAAAACGACTGTTTAATGTCTTGTGAACAAATTTAACAGGCTCCTTAAATACAACATTCCATGCATCATATAGGACTTTGAAGATAAGAGGCTCTGGTAATCTCCTTCAATTCTATAATCCTGGCTGTTAACAGATCAATGTAGACAGAAACTGAGAAAGAGGAAGGGACGAAGGCGCGCGGAACAGTGCGCAGGCGAGTTGGGGGAAGTTTATCTTTATGATTTATTAGGTCTGTGGCTTAGCGGTTCCGTATTTGAGGAAGGCGTTTCAATGAAATCATTTAGCTGGGTTAGAGACGAGTTTGTGCCTATTTTTTTTCTACAACTGTAAAGAAATGTTCCTCCTTCTGCTGGAGTTCGGGCAGAATCCCCCGTAAAGTGGTATAGTTATCCGTAAAGTGGTATAATTATCGCTGCAACTGTTAAGTTGCAGCGATAATTATATCACTTTACGGTTTAAAAAAACCACTCATAGCTGTCTCGAGAAGTCAAGGTATCCGCATTTTCGTTTTGCATTTTTTAATGCGAAGCTGTTTATGGCTATAGGGTGTATTCACTGGCGGCCATATCTGTGTGCGCTAGTGCTGAGCACGTGCTGATGGCGAGCTTCCACAGTTCTTTTGCAACGTGCACCCCGCACCATCAAGATTGCCGGTCTTGGCAGCCTATTAATGCTAGCTCGTTCTGAGCATGCGCTCTAAACAGTGACCTCAAATATGGCGGCCAGTGAATTTTTTGTGTCCGTGACCAAAAACTCTACGCTCGCACCACCGCACGCGCCGCACGCGCACGCCTTCCCCGTATAAAGGATTCGAAGTAAAGAACCAAAATAAAGTGTTGACGAACGCGCGTGCGAGATGCCACTTGTCTAGGCTTTTGCTTTAGAACAGATATTGCTGCAGACGCCAGGTCGTGCGGCGCGTGGAGCACCATTCCCTGCATTCACCTTGATGCTTGGGTAATTATACTCTGTTTCATACTTAGCGGGCAACGCTGTCAAAGCTACTGGCGCGAGCGTGGGGCTTGATCTCGTTGATCATTTGCACGCGTTGTCGCGCAAACAAAACCATAGATGAAGCCACGCGCTCGCGCCAGTAGCTTTGACAGTGTTGCACGCTAAGTATGAAACAGAGTATAAGCAGTAGGTCTATTTCACTTCTTTTCTCTCGTAATGGGGAGGCAGCGTGTAGTCTGGACTCCCGAAAAGCAACGCGCCTACAAAGAGCAACAGCGGGAACGGCACCGGCAATGTCAGCGCAGCGGCGGGCGGCAAACACCACCGATGAAGATCGTGCCAGACAAGACGACAAACATCGCGAAGCGGAGAACGCATATATATATATATATATATATCAGGGTTGGGCAGAAATACCCAAAATGTATTTGGAAATACAAATACAGGAATACATTTTAGGGAGGGCAGAAATACAAATACAGAAATACTGATACTGCAATACATTTTTCAAATTTGTTTGAGACGCCAAATCAGATGAAGCTTGAAGTTGGAAGTGGAAGTTTTTAATTCTGAAATTACTTTCCCGTAGGCTCTGCACTTTGCCTTGAAGGTAGTGATTTCGGACGACGAGGAGTTTTCAATGGGCTCAAGAAACGTTCCATCAAAGGACTGACGGCGGTCCCTTCCCTGACATCCTGTCTGTCTGACGAGGGATGCGAATAGACTTCGACCTCTAAATAAATCCTATGTCATCCTAAATTCCATCAAAGCGTCACCACGCCCCTCTCTAATAAGGAGGCCCCTGTCAACATTTATCACATGACGTCACGGTGGAATGAACTGGTATTCTTTATCTGTAGATGTGGCCTTGAACATGAAACTTTACCACGCTGCTGTATGAAAGGACAATACGTACTTTTGTTGTAGGTTACCCGCCTCATTGAAGATCGTGCAGGCAGTGCGTCATTTGGAATTTTTGAGAATAGTGGACCACCTGAAGCGTCCTGGAACACATGTCTTATCTTCTGTTACGGTTGAAAAAACGATACGGTGGCATCCCTGTTGTGAAGGTCCTTCCTGCCGACCTTCCGCCACTGAGACATGAATTGAAGTCCTCAAGTTTCCTATTGCATAGTCCAAATAGAGAACTCGTTGATTGCGACCTGATATTGCCGGCACAGGTGCGAGCTCTCCGAGAAACAGCGCGCTCGAGACGAGTCGCAGGTGTACGAAGTCTGGGTCGGCACAGCGAGGCCACGTCTGACCTCCTTCCTGGGTTTCGGATCACCAGAGCAGCGGGTCACTTTCACGTCGGTTGAGGACGTACCCTTGAGCCGTGAATTATTACGGGCGCAGCCGCAGACGCATTCGAATATGTGTTGAACTTCACTGCGTGAGTCATCCTACTATTTCAAGCCAACCACCGCCAGGCTCGTGGTGCAACGGACTGTAACTCAGCTTTGCCGGCTGGGTGTACTGTGTACGCTAAGGCAAGAGAGACGGTTAGCAGCGGGCTTTGGATGCCAGCAAACAATGACTCAAGAAACCCCTACCTGAGGGCCTGCGGCACAAGATGCTCTGACTCCACTCCTGGCACGCCACCTGGTTCGAGCCCCCGACTACGCAACACTTCTCAGAAGAGGGAAGAACGCGCATAGAAAAAATAGTTTGGAGACTCGGAAGGAACCTTGGCCAACATGGTAACAATGCCCCAGTATCTCCTTGACCCTGGAGCCCTCAGAAGTAAAAAAAAAAAAAAATGCGTTCGGATTTGTGTTTTTTTTTTTTTTACGGGGGGGGGGGAGTATTTCTCAAGAAATGTAACGAAATACATTTCACCCTGATAGTATAGCGATACGAAGGAACATTCAAATTGTATTTCGATACAGGAATACAGATACTGGTGAAAAAAATGTATTGCCATACAGAAATACAGATACAAAATGTATTTCTGAAATTCTATCGCGATCCATTTGTATCGCGATACTGCCCAACCCTGATACATACACACACATATATATATATATATATATATATATATATATATATATATATATATATATATATATATATATATATATATATATATATATATATATATATATATACACACATATATATATTCTGTGTCCCGTCTGAGTCGTGTGCTAAACAGCTTCGTGGTCACCCCCCCCTCCCCCTCCCAGAGTGGAATGGCTCATGATTTTTTTTTCTTCTGGCTAATTATCAATGATAACAATGATAACAATAATCTCGAAAAGTAATATTACTGCGATGCGCTCTGTTAAACAATATTTATGTTTCAAGAACGGTTTATATCTAGCATTTTATCTAATAAAACATGTTTTGATCAACGGCTTTACAACGGTTCGTCCATGCTGGAAGTCGTTTTTTTCGCCGTTGCACGAGGCGCTCGATCGCCTCCTGGGCAATAAAATATGTTTCTATAGATTGACTTTTAGCTTGCGAGGCGCGTTTTTGTTCACTAAAATGTGTTTCTAACACGGAAACTCCACGCGCGATTCCCTTACTTCCAAACCGTACCGCCGCGTCTGTCGGCCAACGTCCGTGACGTCACCGCGGAGGGGCACTACGGCCTTGTCCTCTAGGCGGTGTTGGCAAAACGCGCGCTTCGATGCAGGAATCTACCAAATACACCTGGATCAGGACTTCGTTGGCCTTCCTGCCGTGTTGGCGGCGGTAGCGAGGTCGCAAATTGCGGCAGAACAGATGGACCGGCAACAGACACACCATTGGCAGGTGGCGTGTGACCTCAAGTCTGACGAACACCGACATCAAAGAAAAGCAGATGAGGCGAGAAAAACCGTCATGTTTTTTTTTTTTTTTTTTCTTTTTTTTTTTTCTTGTGGGTGTTTAAAATACTGATCTCTAATGTAGTTCTGGATGGCGGATCGGGAGCCCGTCGGTGTCGCCACCGGCGGCCATTGCTGGATACCAGGCAATACACACAAGTCTATGGGAGAAACGCACAAAATAAGAATATCGAAGCATGTACGCTGTGCTCGGAGGCGAGTATTTTAATGCGTGCTGCGATCCTTATTTCGGATGTTTAGAGATCGAATCGGTATTTGTCAAATGTTCGAACGCCTATTAAAATAATCAAACGTACCGGAGCACCTACGACTAGCTTGCTCTCGTAGTGGAGTAAACAAAGGAACTTGCCGTCAATGAGACCGGCCTCCGGGAAGCCCGGAAGACAATGAATGACAAAGAAGTTCCATCTCGACAGCCGCTTTAAGGAAGTGAGCGAATTCCGCGTAGCAAAGCCTTCGAGCTTGTCGTCTGCTAAACCCAGCTCAACGAAACCGCCACCGACTCCGCGGCAACTCTAGGTAACTCTCACCACATTGAGCTGCACTACATTTTTCGCCCAGCGGAGTCACTCTCGACCACTGAATATTTATTTATAAGAACTGCGAGGGCTGTCAGATTTCATGTTTGTACGCAAGCTATTTGAAGGGCTTATTGAAAAGCAGCCAAAAAAGTTTCAGTGCATGCCGACAACAGCTTAGAAGCGGGGGAAATGACCCTTTTTGTCGTTTTCCCCATAGAGTCCCATGCATCCGGTGGTGTCAATATATGGCCGCAGGTGGTTGAGTTGCCGAGGCCGCGGTCCGCGATCCAGCTATACTACAATAGAGATCAATGGTCCAAACAGATAACAGTACTTCCGGACTCCAACTTTCACTTCATATTGCCACGCGCGTCGCCGAGTGGTCGCGTGCGTGGCCGAATGGTTACCGCGCTTGACTGTTGCGCGGAAGGTCTGGGTTAGGTTCCAGCGAGCGGAATGTTATTTTATCATTATTCTTTCAACTTGGCGTTCTCGTGAGTTCGAGAACATTCTCGTCTGATTGAGTTCCTAATGTTCTGCGCGCCGAACGTCCTAAGACGAATGTTCCAGAAACCCACGTGGCTACAAAAGGTGGTCCGCGTGGCGAGCCGCATGCAGTCAGTCTTTCTCCAACGCTCGATTTTGCTGTTTCGCTAACATCGACACCTGCGACTCTAACGTTCTTTTATATTATCATGGGCGCAAGTTCGCCCCATTAAACGTTTAATTTCTTCAGTTATTCTTCGCCTCCTCATTTGTCATTCGCGACAATTTGGCGGAGAAGTGTCGCTTCACGCGTTCCGAAAGATCCTAGCTGGTTGGACACCTCTAAAGGCTTGCTCACACAGTGGCGTCTGTCTGCGTTGAGACTGCTTGCGTCGAACTGTTGTTATGGCGACCCTTGCGTTGAGCCAATGGGGTGGCGCTGTGCTGCACGACACAACGCAGCGCAACGCCGTCGACGCAACTGTGCGAAGGAGCCTTAACGAGTATGACGAGTGCAGTGGAGACAAGGGTATTTTAGTCTACCCACTGATCGTTCCAACCAGAGCTCGGTATTCTGACGAACCCGACGCTCTTGCCTCCTCCTCTCCCTTCGTTTCTGCCCGCACAGGGATTGTGAGCTGACTTACTTTTTCCGTATCTCGTCGACGACACGGAGTTCGTCCGTCGCCACAAACACCTTCTTCTTTTCGACGTGAGTTGTAAGGGAAAGCTTGGCGTAGTAATCCTCCACGTGGACCATGTACTCCTGGACGTCGTGGCGGGCTGCCTCCAAGTACTTGTCCCTCCTCCTGATATGCACTCTGCGGAAATTTCAATCAGATAGCTCGTTAAGTAAAATACGAGAGTTGCGCCCATTCTTGGCGGGCGCCAACACCAAATGGATCGCAAAGCCGCAGTCCTGAATTTTATACGTTGACTGTTGAATTATCAGCGTGGGGAATGTATTGGACACATGCTGCGCGAGCGTATGGCAAAAACCAGGTTTCAATCGGTCAGAACACGAGTCCATGTTGAACACTGACGCAGCCCTCGCATTCAATATGGGGCGCGCCCCGTGCGTCAGTACAGGTTACCTGTACGAGTTTCGTTTCGGTCTGCTTTCAGACGCAGCCGATGTAATGGGACGACTCAAGCAGCGTCCAAAGAGCACGACACTAAGCCTTTTCTGTGTATGATTGGTTCAGCGATGAAAGAACACGTCTACAGAAACGTGGCGAACACAGCTCGTAGCGTCACCTTCGCCTGGACTAAAGTTAAACATAGCTTAAAAATTCCGCCGTACGACTTTCTTGTGATGCTGCTAGAGTAATTCATCAGAAAATAACATCACCAACAAATCGTCTTCGTGTCCCTTTTTGATGGGATAAAACCTCACACGTAGAGGTTCATACGCCTCCCGAAGCTTTGAACAAACTATGGCGCCCTCATTTCGGGTTGTACAAGCTCACCTGATTGGGCTTCGCTCAACTTTTGACGCCTTCACTGAACGATTTTCTTTCTTTGGAGTGCTGATTAGAACGGAAGAAAAAAAAAACACCTTTCCTTTCGACGTCCGTAATCGTCTAGATTCAACGCCGAAAGAATCATGGCACCACAGCTGGTTTACGCCTCTCTTATCAAGGGGTTGTGCCGTCAAAACATCTAGGGTGCAGATTTTTTATATTTTTTCTATATATGATTACATGAAACGGCGTCTCTTGGCTCACGCTCGAATAGGAGGTATTCACTGGCCGCCATATTTGAGGTCACTGTTTAGAGCGCATGCTCAGAACGAGCTCGCATTAATAGGCTGCCAAGACCGGCAATCTTGGTGGTGCGGAATGCACGTGGCGAGAGAACTGTGGAAGCTCGCGTTCAGCACGCGCTCCGCAGCCGAGCACACAGCTATGGCCGCCAGTGAATACTCCCTATAGCTTCGACGCGTGCTTCGAGGGTGCTCAAATTTCTCTTGTTTCTTTGTATTTTTTTTCGTGATCGCGTTCCGCAACAGAGCAGGCACGCTTCTACATGTGCGAGACGCTCAACCTGCGCTACCCAAAACACGTCCTAAAAAGACCCTTTTCGCAAAGCCCCCTGGTCAACGCAGGAGCTATATCGCAGTGAGCAAAAGCGACACCATGTCTCAAATAAATCTTTCTCGTTCGCTTGTTTGTACAATTACTGATCCCGTATTATCTCAAAAGACGACAACCAATGCCTGAGCTATCTTCCACC
>JABSTQ010007008.1:0-36635 GCA_013358835.2 Ixodes persulcatus | reverse complement strand
GAAGCCGAGTAGACTTCTCTCATTGACACACAGACGAGAAAACTCACCGAAAATTGGAAACGTTTCTTGTCAATCTGATAACGACAATTTTTATTGCCGGGCTTGACTGACGAGGGCAGGGCTTCGAGGAACCCTAGAATGCCTTCGCGGCATTCAAAATGTCCGCGGACCCCCATTGGAGAACCACTGCTCTACTTTATGGTTGAATCTGAATATGCAAACCTTACCCTGTCTATCGACAGTGTTTATGAAAATCCCAGATCCCATGGCTCGCTGGTTGGTGCAGGCTCGCTTTCGTACTGTAGTGCTGCTAACGTTGGGGGGGAAGGGGTCATGCTACAAATCGCATCACTCTCCCCCGACGATGGCAGTACCACAGTATGGGAGCAAGCTCACATCCATGGGCTCTCGAGTTTTGACGAAGACTGTACATTAGTCTACCATATGGGGGTGAACACATGAGCGTTGTTCGATCGCCATTACCAGCCCATCAAAGCAGTGTCAACAAAAATAAAGACCACCGCATGTTTGTTTTCTCTGTGCATGCGCATTCTCTCACCATTATTCCTGTTGGTGCTGCTTTGAAACGTGGTAGTGGCGACCGAATGGTGCGGACATGTTCACCATCGTATTGAGGATGGCTGTACATGGGATAGGGAGGGCAATGTATACACTTATGAAGTTCACGCTACCAGCAAAATCTGTCCTAAATACTATCGCGATCTGCCCAACTCTTCTTCAAAAAAGGCTTGTGTTGGGGTGCTGAAACCTCACTACCTGTTACCAAGGCCACTGCCTGAGTACGAAATGGGTCACTGCCTGCGCAAAAAGAAACTATCATACAAAAAAAAAAGAATTGGAAGGAATGCCATGCCACATTGATGGGGAGGGAAAAAGCAAGAACTCGGGCAGACGCCCTTTGTCCCCAAGACCTAAATTCTACAGGCGTCCAATGAGGTTGTGAAAATAAGCTTGCGAGTTTGCGTCTCCGGATGGTGACTCATCTCAGCCCCATTTGGGCAATAACCCTGTCCCTCTTCTCCTCTCCACGTCTGCGGAGGATAGAATCTGTGGCTGTCATGGGCCCAAACTCCTCCAGGGAGTCAGTGTCTGGGCATCTATTGTCCCCGTCTTCGGGGTCCTCCACCACGCTATGTTCTCCAGCCTCAATGCAGAGGTTGTGGAGGATGCAGCAAGCAATAATAAACCTTGCCGAGTGGTCCACAGTAATGAATTCGAGGAGCTTTAGCTGCCTGAAACGCTTTTTCAGGTCAGCAAAAGCATTCTCTATCAGCACACGAGTGCCTGAGAATTTCAAGTTGAAATTCCTCTGCTTTGTCGTCAGACGACCATAATCCCGGAAGGGAGTTAGCATGTACACTCTTAAAGGATACGCCGCATCGCCGAGGATGTGGTACTGGCTCCTGCGGCAGATTTTCGGGAGCTTCTCTGCAATGCTGGATGTTCGGTACACCCTAGCATCATGGACCTTGCTTGGTGGCCACGTAGTTACATCCAGGAACCGCTTGTGGCGGTCACAGATGGCCTGCAGCGTCAACGACGGGTAGCCATGCCGGTTGACGTACGTGGACCGGTTCTTTTTGGCTGGGCACTCAATGGCGATGTATGAACCGTCAATGCAGCCAATTGTGCCAGGCACACCGGATACCTGCAGCAAGAAAGGTAGACAAAAGTTTCACTCGGTGTTCTGTGATGTTTTGTCAGACGAGACGGAATGACAGCTAGCGCTGAATTTGGTTTAAATTGTTCCACTGTTATATCCTCGGTGTCTAGTAAGTTACTGACAACAAAAGAATTAAAACAACTCGACACGTAGGATGACGAACACATCTTTCAACTAGCAGCTGCATGAGTGAATTCTCAAGCATTCTTGGTGGTCAAACTAAACAACAAAAATTTAGAAAAAAAATGTGTGAAAGGTATGAGGAAAGTGCCAACTACAAAAATCAAAATCAGAAAGAAAGAATTGAGCCAGAAAAAGCTATTTAATCAGCTGAAAGCTAATTTGCAGCCATGCAAGCTTTGGAGTCCCATTTTTTAGACAGGAACAGCGATGGTGCGGATACATTATTGTGAATTGCTCTCATGGTGAATGATTCAATGATTCATTTACCATCTGCTCCCTCGCCTTCCCAAATTCACTATGCTTATATCTTGGGTATACACAAACTCATGTTTACAAACAAACCAAAGCGCCTTTAGCGGACTCCACCAGCGCCGTGCATGCGCGATAGGGGTGTGGGCAGAAGCTCGCCGTCGCCCATAAACAAACCATTGAAATGCAATGTTGGTGGGCGTCGGTGTGAGTCCCCCTGCCCTTTTCGCGTTTGAATTGTTGACTCTACGTCTTCCTGGCGATGTCTGACTACTTGAGCGGCGTCAGCGAAATTACCAAGGCTCGTTACACCGCAAAACTTCGCGTGAATAACGTTACATCTGGCGATACATTCCGCGTGGACGCCGTAGTATGTACGCTAAAGCCTGATTCGCATGATGAGATTTCGCTCGCAATTTTCAGTCGTGATGCCGCTCGGGCTGCAAATGCGTGAACCGTAGCTGAGATGGTCGACGTCGATACTGAAAATCGCAAGCAGAATCGGACCAAGTGAATTAGGCATAACAAGTCGGTGATGGTCACTGGTAACATGATTCAACATATCCTTGTATCTACTGTTTACGTCGAGCCTGCTTACCAACCTTCAGACTTAAGTCTTTTGAGGCCTGCACTTACTTCTTATCGCAAGTACCGGGCCAACATTTGTTTCTACGGGCCGGCGTCGTCTAAGAGAGCAGACAACAAACGTTTGAAAGAGCAGACGACAGTTCGAACGATCATGCGGCCGTTTGAACTTGAAGACGCACTGAACGTAGTCCGCAGGTGTCCGCAGCAACTTGACGGTTTCTGGGCGTCCATGTTGAAACAAAACAAATAAATCTGATGACCACAGTATCCGTGATTCAACCCAAAGTGCTTTCCGCCCAAGCAACCGTTGTCCGACGGCGTCTGCTTTTCCCTTTTCACGGCACATATCCAAATTCTCGGACAAACCGAGCAGCGTGAAAACTGACCTTCAAACCTTTCTCGACTCTTTTGGTACGGCCCCAGTCGAAGTGCGACCGACGCGCCACCACCGCGCCTAACATCACAGAGTTGAGTTGTGTATAAGACTCCTATTAGCAGTAATAAGTCTCACAGGGCGGCCTTCTAGCGGCCTGTTGGAGTGATGCTGCGGAAAGAAGTTTTTCCTAGTTACTTTGCAAATGGTTGGGTATCGGCTGCCAATAAGTTCTAATATTTTTGCTGTTTTGAGTACCACACCTATGTGTTCATCTGTGCGATCAAATTCTCGCAAGGAGGAAATATGTTCTCGTCGTGACGTCACGGAAAGGGTGCAGCGACCATTCAGTGAGCGGCGACTGCAGAGACACATGCCCGTTTTCAGGGATAGTATATCATATAAAAAGTTCCAGTAAGCTCCCTACTGTTAAGGTGCGATGATCACCAGCACTACCTGTTTGTCCTCTATTTATGGAGTGTTGTTTTGTCCGTCTATTACTATGCCTACGGTTAACTGTGCTCTTTCTCACGAGACTTGCACAAAGTACTTTTGGCCGAACGCAAAGAACTTTGTCGTGCATTGCGATATTCGCCAACGTATGAAGATGTCACCTGCAGCGCCACTTCGACAGTTGCAACCGATGAAGGTCGCTCTCCAATTTACATGGCGTGGTTAGATATTGTTGGACCTTTCAAGACATCTCATGGATGAATGAATGGTAATGAATATACCCTTTTTAACAGGCAGCAGCTTGCGCCACCTAGCCAAACTCATATTTGATATATTGATATATTTGTAGCTCCTCACAAAATTCGTGAGGTAGTGCACACTGCACAGCCTTTTTTAGGAGATACAGCTAGAATAATTGAATCATAGTACAAACCTCTTCAAAGTCTCTTGACAGGCGCTCCAGATCCTCGGGGAACTTGATGAGGCGCGGTCCGATGCTCAGGATGAAATCCAGAACTCGATCCACCATGCCTTGAAGAGTGCTCTCACCCAGGTTGAAACGTCCGGCAACGTCTCTGATGCATGTTTTGTTGGCCGCGTACCTGAGTTTTGTACATAGAATGAAAACAAAAATCAATGGGAATGAACACGGAGAACCACAGTCAAGTACTCACCAGAGAAATGACAGCAGGTGCTCCTCTGCGCTCTTCGCTGGCGATCCTCCGTGATCGGCAGCGGGGTACATAGGAGACGCCGCAAACTCGTCGATCAGCTTGTAGGCTGTTCGCCTCGAGATGCGAAAGTTCCGACGGAACTGGAAGCAAAGGTTTTTTTTGCTTACGCAAGCTGAACCGAGCACATATAAGACGAAGTACGAGACGTATCGCTTACCTCCTCGTCCCAGTAGACGTGAACCGTTCGCTCGATGTAATCCTCGATCTTGGGTCTCTTGTTACGAGGTCCGAAGAGCTCCGTGAACTACTAATCCACAGATCACTCAAAAGGTTCACATTCACCACAATTGCACCGAGCTCACAGTTCTACAGTACACTCCGGTCATAAACCATTCAACTGAAAACAACAAAGGCCCTCCAGCGAAATGAAATCAGCAACCGGACATCCATTAACGATAAGAAAGGCAATCTTTCCTCCCTCGCTAAACACAATGCTGAAGGAAACACGTCCACACACACACACACAAAAAAAAAAAAGGTTAAATCTTGAGAAACGCCTTTGATTCATCCGTGAGGACCATGGATGGCTGACTAATACAGTTTCCTGACGCTTTTATCCGGATCGTCTCTCTGACTACCCGTTTTACATCATTCCTTTCCCTGTGTAACACTTCTGTTTCCGACCACTTTGCTTCACAATTATTGCACTCCTGTAAATGCTTAGCAATTTCTGAGTTTGGTGCGTTGTTCTTAACGTTGCGCTTATGCTCCGTAAGTCTATCATTGAGGCACATTGACGTCTGGCCTACATACTTAAACCCGCACTCCAGAGGTATTTCGTAAACAACGCCATTGTCACATGGAACCGATCTCTCTTGATGTTTTTTCGGACATTCCGCCTCTGCCTTTTGGAAAGGTGTCAACCTACTCAATTTGAAATCCGAAGAGAATTTTGCATCTATTCCAAACCGTCTGGCACAAGCCTTTAAATTGTGGGATATCTCATGGAAGTACGGAACAACTGCGCTACGGTTCATTCCACTCCTTCCCACTTTCTTGCCACTGACCTCAATCGCCAGCTGTCTACTTACGAACGCTTCTTCATACCCCGCATCCTCCAACCTCACGTATTGCCTTTTTAATGCCTTATCCATGAAATGGATGCATGATTTTTTTAGTGAATTTTTAATTAAAGATTTCACGATTCCTGATTTTACAATTTTTGAATGACAACTTTGCCTTGGCAATATCGGTTTGGGTGACAATTTCCCATACTCCCAACACAACCCATTCTCTAAGTGAAGTCTCAAGTCTAGGAACTGCAGAACTCCTTTGTTCGGCTTTTCTATGGTGAACCCCAGCTCCGGGGCCGTTGCTCTGATTAAACCTTCGATTGTAGTCGACAGCCCATCTTTGAATGTGCAAACAATTATATCGTCCACATACCTTCTGACAATTGCGTGTTCTGGACCTATTTCATTTATCCTGTCAAACACTACACTGTCTAGCCCGTTTAGGTAGATTTCTGATAAAATCGGAGCGACTGCCGAGCCTATACATACCCCTTCTTTTTGTATGTACAGGCGATTGTTTTGCTCTACCACCGTAGACTGTAAGTAAGTATCTAAAATGGTCAAAAAACCCTCCACCGATACCACCGCGCTCGACTGAAAGCTGACTAGGTTAAGCTCTAACACTTCTCTCACCGCGCTCATCAACCTTTTTTTCTTCAGTGAATAGTAAAGATCCTTTATATTCATAGAAACTACCGAACACCGTTTGCCGTGATTTACATTCAATACACTGATCAACTCCTCTGAGTTTTTCAACGACAAAGACTTATCCAAGCTAACCATTTCCAACCCTTTCTGCAGAAATTTAGACACCATTTTTTGCCAAGACCCATTTTCGTTTACCACTACACGAAAGGGCATTTCCGGTTTATGATCTTTTAAAAAGTACTTAACACTGAGCGTCAGCCCTAGCTGACCCAATACGTTTTTTGCCACCTTATCTAGTTCCTCATCCTTTAAGACTGTACAAATGCTTCCCCTTAACTTCTTTAGATTTCCTTCCCATCTCTCAAACAACGAATTCATTGCTGCCTTCGATTTTTCCTGAAACACTGTCATAGGGAGGACGCCGAACGTTCCCGACTTGTCTGTTTGAACTAACTTGATTGAACTTCCCTTCAACTCTTTTTTCACTTTGTTTATACCGCCGAAATTCCTATTTTTTAGGATACTCGCTTCCCATGATTTTTTCCATCCTAGTCACTGTCTGATCCGAGCGCAGCCGAGGAACCGAGTCACTGTCTGATCCGAGCCGAGGAACCGAGTGCCGCCTAGAGTAGCTACTTGCAGTTACTCTGCTTGACCCTGCCATCTGGTTGCAAGTGATTTAACCTTCTTTCAGGCTACGCGATAAACAGCGGCTTCGAGTTTGTTCTTTTGAGAGTGGCTTTTGCTTTCGCGGATTGGTTTTCCATTCCTTCGTGATGCGCGGTTGACGAAGGAATTGTGACTCGAGGAACAGCAAATGTAAGACGTAAAGGGCGCGAAGTAACTGGGTATCGGTGGTCTCTGTTTAACATCGCAGTGCTGATGACGAGAAGGAGTAACTGCTCTCCAAACGGAAGTTTCTGCACCTGCGGGATGAATCTGGCTTCGGAAATAAACACAGCTCGCGGAAAGATCGAGTAACGCTTTTATTTGCTGCTCCTCTCGTCCCGTACAAGAGACGTAGCGTCCTCGTTAAAGGGGCCCTGCAATGACTTTTTTACTGTATTGTTTTCTTTAATTTGCGCCGAACCTGAGCGCACTGAACGTATGAACTCAGTGAAACTTTTCTTTTCTTAAAATTGGCTTTATTTTTAAAGTTATAGACAAATTAGAATTACAAAAACAAGCAAAAAATAACCCCCCTCATGACGCCCTTTGGTTGCTTGAGTGGCCGTGAACTAGAGGAGGGGTAGTGAGCTCATCAAGCCCTCACGGCTGCCGCACTCCGTGTCGACGGCGCAAGAGGGCGCCACTAAAGC
The DNA here is from genome assembly GCA_013358835.2 of Ixodes persulcatus. Classification (NCBI taxonomy): domain Eukaryota; kingdom Metazoa; phylum Arthropoda; class Arachnida; order Ixodida; family Ixodidae; genus Ixodes; species Ixodes persulcatus. The sequence continues at coordinate 29,391 of JABSTQ010007008.1, read as the reverse complement.
ATGCTTCTGGATAGGCTGTATGCAGCGGACAGTCAAAGCGGCTTTCATTGCATTTGCTGCGCGATTAAACACTAATTCGGTATGATCCTTTATTGGCCACAAATGACAGCGAACACGGGGTAAAGATCAGTTCAGGTTAGAAGCCACTTCGCGCTGCCATATCGCGAAACGGCCAAAACGCAAGACCTTCTCGCCGAAGGCCTTCGGAACGTTTGTAGCCGGTCGGATGCTTCTGTCCACACGACCGCAGTGCCTCCGCGTACGTTCGGGTCCTTTCCGTGTCGGCGCCTGATCCCACTACCCCTTTCTAGTATGCGCAGCCTTTCCCATCGCTTGCTGGCGGGTATGTCGACGGGTCATTTCTTGTTTCCGTACTTTATAAACTGCATTCGTTTCTTTTCTGATCTAAAATACTGAACAAAAACTTCCTTTATAAATAACTGAAATGATTCGCGGCACTTATAATTTGTATTGCGACCAAAAAGAAGCTTTTAGCGGCTCTGACCAGTAGTAATCCCAGGACCAAATACGTCACATTTTGCGCGCTTTCGGTAAAGCGGGTCGCCCTCGTCGGTGGAGGAGGTTTCCGCGTCGCCCGGTTAAGATATGACGCACTGATATTTAGTTACTCTCTCCGTGCCGGCTGGCTTGCCCGAACCCCAAGAGACGTGTAAACCGCAAAAAAGGTAGACGCTCAAATATGATTGCAGTGCCCCTTTAAGCCTCACTGAGCTGGCAATGCTCGATTCATGGCCGCAATTATGAAATGCAGGCGACGGAGGAACTATTTGCTCCCCTGCTTCTGGGAAAAAAGTTCCTCCTTTTCTGAAGGAACAAAGGTTACAAGACCGTTCCTAAATTTAGGGAGGACTATCGATACCCTTTTTTCTAAGAGTGTGGGGTTAAAACTGCAGCACAGGATGACAGCCAGGCGCAAGGGGTTTCCCTGGAAATTGAAATTAAGGGGGTGTTTTAATTTTTAGGGGGGGGGAGTTGGGGGGGGATTGAGAATATTGCAGTTGCGAATTAAGGGAGGGCCTTCAGGGAAGGAGTACACGCCCGTAGGGGTGGGGGGGGGGATCACTGACAGGCGCGCCGTTTCTGGTTCTCAGGTTTGGAGCTACCCGATACATTCTTTAAACAAAAGTGTGCATAAATGAACCAACCGCCATCATTAATCCCCAAGACCCTAGAACCCTCTCTTCAGAAGCGGTAACACGAGCAGTTCGTCCCTCGGGCATTTTGTTGCTCCTACTGGAGTTCCTCCCTCAATAAATACCTTGGTCCCCTCGTCAACTATGACAGCCGGAAGCCTTCGATGAGGTGGATGAAGCGTCACTCGATTAGCCATTTTGGAAAAAAACCTTGGAAAAACAAGATTTTGGCCCCGGGATTTCGCCATTCTTACTACCCGCACATATTTAGTGAATGTCTCTGTCCGCAAAAAACATGATAACGGAGGAGCGACACGGAGGCGGCCGGTAAGGAGGTTCCCTACTCTCTAACGACTTCTTCCCAGAGTGGCCAACCATAGGGTAATTATACCCTACTTGTAGGTATTTTAGGCATTTTCGGAGCATTCTAGGGTTGTAGGGCCGTCCGGCTATTTCCATGCCAAAAGTAGGTTATTTTCAGACGTTGTTTCTTCAACGGCGAGCATATTACAAAATAAGAAGTCAGTAGAAAAGAAAAAAGCTGCCGTGCAGGCTTTGCATAGCTTTACAACCCGTGTGCTGCCACGCCACGACATCAAGCAAAACGAAAGTATCCAAGTTTCAAGACGTGCTAATAGAGAGCACCATACACCAAGTTGGAGAGTATTTGAGAGCTGGAGCAAGAGGGAGAGGTGGGAGGAGGTGGAGTTCCGTATAGGGAGTTTGGAGCCAGAAGAGGTATCTTCCCAGCGGAAATGTTCCCGCCAATATTTCCCTGGTGACTCTTGTTACACCTGCGAAACACGTGGCACCGCGGGCGGAACCACCCCGAGCCCCCCATAACCGGCAGCCACCTGTTCAACTGGGCTTTTCCACAAGCTGAAGTAAGGTGCGCAGGCTGCAAATAACCATAGCTGGAACTACCACTCATCCTGTGCGCTCTTTTGTTATGTCGCGATGTAATTAACTCCCCTTACCATACCCATACAGCGTCAATCACCGATGATCGACGAGTACGGAGATCGATTTCAAAGCTCCCGCGGAGCTTCCCGGCACGTTGTACAGTCAGTAGGCACTTTGAAGTCTGCCTACTCTATTTAAACATTTGTGACACTGGAAATGCATTTCCATCAAGATACTGGAAGACGCTGGTTTATGGGACCACCGTAGCAGTGGAAGTCAGTGGACTACTGGAAGTCACTGGAATGGTGGAAGTCATTGGAATACTGGAAATTTACTGGAAGTCATTGGAATGGTGGAAGCTTACAGGGATTCAGTAGAATACCGAAAGCCACTGGAATACTGGTACCGGAATACACAGGTATCAAAATTCACAGGGCACTCAATGGTCCACAGAAGAATCTACAAGCTCCATGGGGAGTGTGTCCATATGAAACGCGGGTAGATTAGGTGCACATTCGATCGATTACGCCAAATAGATCTAAAATGTCTTTATTTTCACAATTAGAAACATTGAATGAGTATAAAATTAGAACTATGACATTCCATGCCCAGGATATCAAAATACTATCCAATATAAGCTAGCACTGCTGACAATGATGACATTGAAGCAAAGTAGTCTAACATCTCAAGTGACCGAAAGTATTACAGAAACCCAGAGGGAAAGTATGAATTAAAAAAAGCTCAGTACCAGGGAAAACGATGGTGAAAACACTGTAGGAGGTCGCTTTAGGAAGGATATAGCCCACATCATGTTTTAGGTATAATGTAGAGTTATAAGGCATGGCATACAGAAAAAGAAAGATATACCTGGCTCACAATCATAAGAATACACTGCTCAATGCAAGTGATGGCAACCGACTTTCTGAGGGTGGCAGAACAGAATTAATAAACTATTAAAAAAAGCATCTGACAACACAGATATTCAAAACACAGAAGATAATTGCACATTAGAACTGACTACTAAAGGCTTGTAAGAGGAGAATGAGAGAATTAATACATAAAAAGAGCATCTGTGAACACGAATGACCCAGACAGAAAAACATTGCACATTAGAAGTTAGTAAAAAAAAGTTATGACATTGTAAATTATTAAAAAAAAAGATAGCATCTGCCAACCCCATTGACCCACAAACACAAAAAAAAAAATTGCACACAACTGGCTCTCTTGCAGTGATAAATAAATGTCTTGCAGAGAGGCCACCTGATTTATATGAAAAGATACACTTCGGTGTTCCGAGTAAAGCCCGGGAGTTAAAGGGGCACTGAAGTGATTTGATAGATTGTCTCTTTATGATCATAACTCAATCAACTTGCTTTCAATATTCTAAGAAAAACAAAATAACAATCCTGCACAGCCTATTCCCCTAGTAAAAACACTATCGAAGATCACCGACACGCTCTTTCTTCAGAACCAAGTGAAGTCATCAACGAAGAGGATTTGTCAGCCAATTGGAAGCGATGGCTTCGCCCGCAGTCAAATTAGACTTAGTCGATAGTGTGCGTATCACTCTTTTCAAAACAAGTTAAAATAAAATTCTACGGAGTATGCACATACATTAGGACTTTCACTGGCTCAGAGAATGTAGTTTGCGAGGGGACAAAAGTCCGCATGTTTTTATATTGCACGGAGAATAGGCGGTTTTGTAATTTAGAACTTGACATATATTATTTAACACCTTGTAAACAATATTACAACAAAAACACAATCTTTAAGAACCACTTCAGTGCCCCTTTCACGAGAAAAAAAAAAGGAGCCATGGGTTTTTTGTCACAAAAATAAACTATACATCGGTGAGAGCTTAAGTCTGCAGGAATGTGACGCTTGCCTTTTCTGATGCAATGAAAAAGTTTTGAGAAAATGACGCTGCTTGTGTGATGCTAGCCTATAGAATTTGCCAAACGAAGAGACATTTTTGTTCAGTTCCAAATTTCTTAATTCAACGAGACAGCCTGTCACCTAGATACAAAATAAGTTAATTTGCTCGCTGGCAAACCAGGTAGGTAAACAAAAATGTTTTTTTCATTTCGAAATTTTCTGGCTCAAGTGCATATTCCTCATTAATATATCAGAAACGGCTAAGCATCACACTCCAGTTGACTTTCAGGTTTCTACAGTGCGTGGCTTATTTATGCAACGCTAAAACAACGGTCCTCTTTTCTCAATAATACTTGTCATATGATATGTATATAAAAAATAAAAACATTCAAAATTCCACGTGAAAAAATGCCATGCACTATTATGAGCCATCCTTTGTGGTAACTGCTGCCTGAAACTTCAGCCGCCTCTTGGTCTTACGGCCACAGTCGGACAAGTAGCTGGTCATTAGAGAGCCCACAGATGCGGCCCTCTTTACATCCTTGTCGGCCTCCCCTGGATGCAGGGAGACAAACTTCGCCAGAACATCTAGATAGAAGAAAAACAAGTGAATAAGACCTCGGCAAAAATCATTTCCTCAAAATGAAACACGAAACTATACTTCGTTCCAGCTTCCTTCCGAGCGCAGCCAAAGGCTGAGGGACGGTTCGCAACTTCGAGAAGAGCATTCCTACGCACCACAAAGTAGTCCGCAAAAGTAATTTTTTTTTAAATAACTGTTTTGCGCGAAAACCTTGCACAATATTCCGGATGTGTACTGCTGAGCATGATTTGCAAATAAAGGAACTAAATATCTGAATTTTATGTTTAATTAATACATGTAAATGAATGTGGTTTGGTGAGAACACGCAAATCCGCTGGCAACACGGCTGCAGCGCTCGGTTTTTCTGTGTGATTTCGTTCCCGTAATCGCCCAATTATGTGCTTTGCTGCTTTGCTCACCCAGTCGCTTCAAAACGTCCTTTTGCAAAGGCACGTTTGGGCGTCAGGCGCGTCGTGATGAATGTCTACTTTCAAAATCGGCAGGAGACTTCGGCCGCGTCATACCGCGAATACGTTGTAAACAAGAAAAGCGTCCGGGCCACTACAATTCACTGACACACAGCGAAATCAGGGCACCCCTTTACCTGCCGATCACATTAAACGCCGAGAGGCTGGTGGAAAGGACTGTGCCTCGAGCCCTGCTATATCCAGACATCACAAGGAAACATCAACGGCCGGGTCATCGGGAACCTTGCAATGTGTACTTACATCTCGAAACTATGCCGAAGTGCCGAACATGTGGAAAACTCGGAAACAGACACCAGCGGCCAGCCTACGTGCTGACATCCCGTGTGACTAAATTTCAGAGCGTGAAAGGGCACTTTTTAAACCTGTAGCAGACGATACCTTTGATACACCCGTAGCAGACGAAATACTCGGCGAGCACGGTTGGCGCGGACGATCTGCGGCGCAGCGGAGTGATACAAAAGTGCAGGCGAGATCGCGTGACCTATTGCCGGCGTGTGATTGGCTCCGGCTACATGTAGCTTTGGCTGCGCTTGGACGGAAGCTGAAACGAAGTATAGAAACATCAAGTGACAACTGAATAACATGCACTTCCTATCTAATCTGCAGATCTTCACCTAATGCAGCAATGACACCTTATAATTAGAGCACCATTAGTAGATATATGCACTCTGCATAACACAAATAGCACAAACATGACAGCGAAGCTCTTTCGCATTTTACTTTACTCGACTATTGGCAGCCACCACATTTCAGTGTTGGTGAATTCCTCTCGTAGATCCAGAGCGCTTTCCAAAATCCGCGATGGAGGCAAAATTTTGCTCCGTGGGACCCCCTCCGAATGGACGAGGGGAAGATAAACTCGCATTTTTGCAGCGACCTCCCCCACACCCCTCCTCCCCGCTCCCCCCTCCGCCGTACAAAATGGCCACTGCTTAAACTTGACAAGCCCCCCAACGCATCAGCCGACTGATCTTTCCGACGACCAGTGACAACTGTCGCTGCTTAGCTGCAGAAATAACACGCGACACAGGCCGGGCGAAACTATACGTACCAAGTACGCCAATGTCACAAATAACGAAGAAGACGTCCGCATTCGGGACAGCGTCAGATACCTTTCGGCCGCCTCCAAGTGGCGGGGCACGGATAGCGATTTCTGGTACGACTTTAATAAATACAGAGGTAACAAACCATCACTCGGACGGTTGTTGCCTAATCTCTTCTTGCTTTATTGCACGGGAAAACGCCAGCGGAATGCAGAGCAAAAAGGTAAACAATCATTGGCTGCAGAATGAATAGGCCTAACCTTGCGTATGCCTCCGGACTTTCTGTCATTCTTTTTCTCGTTCTTCCTCTCACTATCACAGATGTCAGCGCTTACGATTTACCACGCTCCACAGTCCCGGCTTTGTAACCCTGATCTACGCTAGGTAGAAGCGTTTGAGCCGTCACAATCCCACGTAATCAACCGACGCACCCGAATAGATCCAACTCGACGACCCGACCGTGCCCGCCCGGCACGCCGACCTCGCCGCGCATGCGCACTGCCGATTTAGAAGGAAATGACGTAGGGCGCCTTGTCAACTTCCGGAAAGACCTGTGAAATCCCGCGGAGCAAGTTCGGCGGGGTTTGAAGCGCTCCGTGGAGCGGGTGCTGCCAGAAACAAAAAAATTGGGTTGTGTGTATGTTTATACAGCCTAGAACTTGGTCTGCCTCAACGGGCGACCAGTCTCCCAGCTGTAGATGAGCAATTTAGCCAGTTGCAGTACAACCTCTAGCCTGGGGTCTTTAACGTGCACCACACAGTAGTGTTACACGACCGCAGCCGGTACGATGCTCATCCAGATCGCAACGGGCAGGGGTGGGGATTAAACCAAGGATCGCTGGGTTCTGCAGCGCGAGCTTTCGCTCCACGTGCTCCGAGCTGGTGTACGCTAGACCACTCGGCCACCGGTCGCCCTTGTGCTGCCAGAGATCTACGAGTGGAAGATGACCAACTCGAGGCATATCTGCAAGCGGAATATGCACGCTCCAAAATGGAGCGCTTTTGGAGTGGTCAAGATCTGCGAGCGTAATTCACCATAAGAGATCGTGCCCGAAAAGTGCACTTTTCATTGCACCAGTATTAGTTTGAAAAGGAATATATAGAATAGCAGGACCGCGTGTCTGTGCTGAAAGCGTCGAACGAAATGGCAATAGTGCTACGAGGAAGAAGACGACGGGCTGTCTCGGCGCCACGGGCACGAGCCACCGGCTCGCGCCGGTGGCTCGTGGCTTCTTTTCAGATTTGTAGCAGATAGAGACGTCGTACTCTTGCATCTTGAGCGCCCATCGGCCTGCAAGGTATTCTGCCGGCGACTTAGTTTGGATTTGGCTGCCAACTAAACAACTAGGCAAAGCAACCAAGCTGCTTCATCTATATGCCGGACCTTACAAAATCATCGCCCAGATCTCCGACGTGACCTACAGAGTGGAAATCCCGCAACCCCTCCACGATCACCGTCGAACCTCAACAGACATTGTTCATGTCAGCCGCATGAAACCGTACAATCCCCCATTCACACCATAGCACCATTCCCCCTCAACACCTGCACCCTTCGGTCGGGACGACCTCCGCTTCTCTCCGGGCAATTGCTACGAGGAAGAAGACGACGGGCTGTCTCGGCGCCACGGGCACAAGCCACCGGCTCGCGCCAGTGGCGGTCAGTTTGGAATTACAAGCCGAACCACAAAGGGACGTCTCCTTGCTTGGCCCCAGAACAACACAACAATAGCAACTCCATGTTAATTATTACAGTAGACAGCAATTAATACCTAAAAACAAATACTGTCACCTGAAACCACATAAAACCTCGAGGCTGAAAACCCTGTTGTGTAAGGGTACTTCCGCAGAACAAAACCAGATGAGAGCTACCACCCCGTCCCCGTTAATCATTTCCCAACCCGATTCTGTACGATTCTTTGACTCGGCTCTAGATCGAGCCAAAGATCTCAGGATTAAGATTCGGCCCACTCTCATAACCTAATTTATTAGTGAATAGGACCACTTACTCTCCAGGGCTTGAAACTTCACTGGCGTCAGCTCCTTTTTGGCAATAGAGCCTGGAATATTTCGGCAAGCCGTGCCCGACACGCTCCTTGAGGCTAGCTGCTCTTCCGTCCACAGGGACCTTGATGTATTAATAAGGCACCTCGAGTCGGTGGGTGCACGTATTGCCAGACGTAATTTATCGTCCGGTGTAAAAACTCCCCCGCCAAGGTGCACCTGCTGTGCTGTTAGGCTTTGCTTAAGAAGAAGAGGAGAACGACGGGGGGGTTTTGATGATATAGAATAAACATGGCGTTTAGACAGGAGGCTACCGGGAGCGCTCTGTGTCATTAACAGCCAACAACACATGGTGTCAGAAGTTCAAGGACCCAGGATCCGAGAGGAACGGTGAGCAATGGCAAACGCCAACTCATTCCAGTGCCAACCTCCTGCGGAACTCGATTTCACCAGCCCCGATGAATGGCCTCATTCGAAGCGGCGATTCGAACGTTTCCGCGTCATCAGTGGTCAATCAAAAAAACCTGAGCCTGAGCAGGTCAACGGTCTTATCTACTTTATGGGCGACAAAGCAGACGATATCCTCCTCTCGTAGAACCTGCCTCCAGCAAAGATTGAGAAGTACGAAGAAGTCCTTTCAGCTTTCGAGCGACACTTCGTAGTCCGACGAAACGTCATCTGCGAGAGAGCGAAGTTCCACAAAAGAAGTCAGCGGGAAGGCGAGGGCGTCGAAGAATTTATAACAGAACTTCATAGCCTCGCCAAGACTTGCGACTTCAACGTCTTACACGAGGAGATGATTCGAGATCGCATTGTCGTCGGGGTCCTCAACCAACAACTGTCGGAGAAAATGCAACTAGATCCGGAATTGACACTCGAGAAGGCTACAAATCTGGCTCGACAGTCAGAAGCTGTCAAGAAACAGCAGGTGGCTCTCCACAAGTCCCCTGAAGAAAACGTTGACAGAATCTTCAGAAAATATGCAAGTCAACAGGGAGAAAAGAAAACTTCTCGATCGAGTTTACCAACATCCGAAAAAGTCTGTTCAAGATGTGGCAATGAACGACATAAAAAGAACAATTGCCCTGCGATAAAAGCAACATGCAACAAATGCAGAAGACAGGGGCACTACGCACGGGTTTGCAGAAGCTCTACCACCCTGAGGAAGGTAACAACGTCTGAGACGGCATTTCTTGGCACCGTGTTCACGTCAGATGGACAGCGATGGATAGTCAAGGTTGACGTCCGAGAAGTCTCCATAACATTCAAAGTCGACACGGGGGCCGACGTCACCGCGATTCCTGAGAAGATGTACAAAGAACTCTTCAATGATGTCTCTCTACAGAATCCCAAGAAAGTCCTCAAGGGTCCAAGTAAGAAATCCTTGACAGTTCTTGGTGTCATAAACGAGACCATTTACTACAGGGACAAAACATTCATGACCGACATCTACATTGTAGAAGACCTGGAACAGCCACTTCTCTCAAGAGATGCAAGTGAACGATTAGGCATCGTACAGCGCCTTGATCAAGTTGGGGCCGTGCGAAGCAGCACTGTCGACCCAAAAAGAGAATACCCGAAGTTATTTTCTGGGTTGGGTCACGTCAAGATTCCGTGCAAGATCAAACTGAGACCTGACGCTGAGCCTTTCGCAATGATGACACCTCGAAGAGTGGCCATTCCTCTTCTCGGCAAGACCAAGACGAAGCTCGAAGAAATGGTAAAGATGGGAATAATCGAGCCAATCGAAGAGCCAACTGAATGGTGCTCTGGAATGGTGATCGTGAGAAAACCCAACGGAGAGGTCCGAATTTGCGCAGATCTAACGGACCTCAACAAGTTCGTCGAAAGGGAAGTTCACCCACTACCTGTAGGAGAACACGTTTTCGGGCAGCTCACCGGAGCACGCTATTTTTCAAAGATCGACGCCAATTCTGGGTTTCGGCAATTTGAGCTTGCTGAGGAGTCCCAAGTTCTAACGACTTTCATAACACCCTTCGGAAGGTTCAAATTCAAGAGACTACCGTTTGGAATATCATCGGCTCCAGAATTTTTCCAAAAGAAGATATCGCAGTTTCTGAACGGTCTCGAAGGTGTTGTATGCAACATGGACGACGTTCTCATTTATGCCAGCTCCCAACAAGAGCATGATGAGAGACTCCGTCTGGTTCTGGAACGTCTCCAGGCGAAAGGAATGACTTTGAATCCGGACAAGTGCGAATTTAACGTACAAAGAGTGAAGTTCCTGGGTCACATCATCGACCGCGAAGGAATTCGTCCAGACAGCGCCAAAATCGAGGCTATCGTTGACATGAAGCCTCCCTCAAATGTTCATGAACTGAGAAGTTTTCTGGGCATGGTAAATTATTTGACAAAGTTCATACCGAACATGTCACATATCGCCTACCCACTCAATTCTCTTCTGAGCTCAAAGAACGAATGGGTTTGGGCTACGGAACAGCAGAGAAGCTTCGATCAGCTCAAGCACGCACTCACCACGAGTCCCGTGCTGATGCTGTTCGACCCAAAAAAGAAGACAGTGATTTCAGCCGATGCATCATCATATGGCTTGGGGGCTGTGCTTCGGCAGATTCAAAAAGACGGGTCCTACAAACCTGTGGCGTACGCGTCACGGACACTCACAGAGACGGAAAAAAGGTACGCACAGGTGGAGAAGGAAGGCCTAGCGGTAGTTTGGGCATGTGAAAGGTTTCAAGATTTCATCACGGGCCTTCACATTGAACTTGAAACCGACCACAAGCCGCTTGTGCCAATCTTCATGTCTAAAAAATCTAGCTGATATCACACCTAGACTTCAAAGAATGAAGATGAGGATGATGAGATTCTCCTATGTGATGAAACACATTCCAGGAAAGTCTTTAATTGCGGCGGACACATTGTCCCGACAGCCTCTAAGCGAAACTGGTGACAGAGATCTGGAGCAAGAGGTGGCTGCATATGTCAAGGGGGTGACAGCTGACCTTCCCGCGACAGAAAAGAGGTTACAAGAAATCAAAGATAAGCAGGCCACGGACTCTACATGCAAACAGTTGGCATGGTACAGCGAAAAAGGGTGGCCCATCCGAAAAGAAGTCCCTAACAGCTGCAAAGAGTATTGGCAACATCAACCAGAGATCGCCGTTCAAGATGGACTGCTCATGAGAGGATCAAGACTCATCATACCGCTGTCCATGCGTCCTGATATTCTGCTGAAGATCCACCAGGGTCTTCAAGGAATCACCAAGTGCAGAGCTCGAGCCAAAGGCTCTGTATGGTGGCCAGGACTTTCAACAGCCATCGAAAATATGGTACGCAGATGTCCAGAATGCATCAAGGAAGCGTCCAATCGCCATGAACCTTTGATGCCATCCAATTTTCCAGAGCGTCCATGGCAGAAAGTAGCAATAGATCTGTTCTACCTGTCAGGAAAGAACTATCTTCTTGTAACTGACTATTACTCGAGATATCCAGAAATTGCCCTTCTGAATGCTATGACATCAAACGGTGTAATAATACACCTAAAGTCAATTTTTGCAAGACATGGGACGCCTGAAGTTGTGTTCAGCGACAATGGACCACAGTTCCAACGCATTATTGGAAGTGCATTTCAGCAGTTCGCCCAGGAATGGGGTTTTGAACACAGGACGTCCAGTCCAAGATATCCACAGAGCAATGGATTTGTTGAAGTTGCTGTTAGAATTATCAAGAAAAGCCTCAAGAAGACATCTGACAGCTACATCGCACTGCAATCCTACCGTGCAACACCGTTGGGAAATGGATATAGTCCCGCCGAATTACTAATGGGTCGCAAGCTGAGAACGTCCCTTCCATCTGTTTCCTCCTCTTTGGAACCTAGGCTTGTGAATACCAAAGAACTCCAACGGTGGGAAAGAAAAAGAACAAATCAACAAAAGGCCAACTATGACAGACGACGGGGTGTAAGACAACGCAAACCATTGAGAAAAGGAGATGTAGTCTGGATTACCGATCAGCGAAAAAGAAGAACAGTGCAGTCTGCAACGGAGTACCCAAGGTCATACTTAGTGGACACCGATGCAGATACTCTTCGCCGAAACAGCTTTCATCTTACACCGATGCATGGGAGTGAAGACACCGATAAAAGTGCAGCACCAGACATCGGATCGACTGCTCTTACACCGGTGCCTGGGAGTGAAGACACCGATAAAAGTGTAGCACCAGACATCGGATCGACTGAGTACACGACACGAAGTGGAAGAGTTGTAAAACCTGTAAATAGACTTCAGTTTTAAAAGGGAGGGGGGAGATGTGATGTTAGGCTTTGCTTAAGAAGAAGAGGAGAACGACGGGGGGGTTTTGAGGATATGGAATAAACATGGCGTTTAGACAGGAGGCTACCGAGAGCGCTCTGTGTCATTAACAGCCAACAACACAATTAATACCTAACAACAAATACTGTCACCTGAAACCACACAAAACCTCGAGGCTGAAAACCCTGTTGTGTAAGGGTACTTCCGCTGAACAAAACCAGATGAGAGCTACCACCCCGTCCCCGTTAATCAATTCCCAACCCGATTCTGTACGATTCTTTGACTCGGCTCTAGATCGAGCCAAAGATCTCAGGATTAAGATTCGGCCCACTGTCATAACCTAATTTATTAGTGAATAGGACCACTTACTCTCCAGGGCTTGAAACTTCACTGGCGTCAGCTCCTTTTTGGCAATAGAGCCTGGAATATTTCGGCATGCCGTGCCCGACACGCTCCTCGAGGCTAGCTGCTCTTCCGTCCACAGGGACCTTGATGTATTTATAAGGCACCTCGAGTCGGTGGGTGCACGTAGTGCCAGACGTAATTTATCGTCCGGTGTAAAAACTCCCCCGCCCAGGTGCACCTGCAAAACACAATGCATGTTGAAACACAATTTTTTTAACAAATTGTGCTTTATTAGTTGTTTTTTACCCAAAAGCTTTATATCAGAAAGCAATGCCGGAGCGACTGTCTAAAGCAACATGACCGACCTACAGAGTTTATTCCCATCTTCCCCTTCCAAGCCTTCTCCTCCCATTTACCGCGTATTTACACAAATGTAGGTCGACCCTTTTTCAATTTTTCAAAATCTTAAGTGTCTGGGGGGGGGAGGGGGGGGGGGTCGACTTATTATCGAACCAAAGCGTTCCACCGCCGGCAAAAACGAAGCAATCGCAATATCATGAACACCTCGGCTTGTTACGAGTTCAGCCGGTTGTACCTCTAGCACTGCACTATTGTGTGCGCTCATTTTACAAATTAATTATTGTTTTATTTGCGCGAACAAGTATTATTGATAGCGATTCGCAAATTAACCCGAATATACGGCGGTGAACAGCGCACGGCACGCCCGACTCCCAGGGGGTGGCGGCAATTCTTGTAAGAGCCACTCTGGCAACTCCGGGGGCCGCTGGAACAGCCTTACGGCTCATTCACCCCGCGGCTTCCCTTCGCAGTTTTTCGCGCGATTCACGGTCGCACATTGTTTGACCGAGTGTCGAGATCATGCTGGACCGCTAACTACGTTTATTTTGTATTGACACGTGTGATCCGGGCAGTTTAGGTTTTCGGTGCTCGTTTATATCCATTCTTCACTCAGAAGAAACCAACAACTGCGCTGTTGGACGCAAGCTCGACCCGTCGGAGCGGGTGATGCTCCAGTGCAGTCTGCAGTTGCACGGGATGTGACGGCAAACGAAGAGGCTTCCGCAGTCCAAAGTCTGGATAGGTGGGGATGCCTTCCGGAGTTGGAGGTCAGGCTTGCAACGTACGGCGCAAAAGTGTGCAATCGGTCCCTACCTGTGACATCCAACGCGATCGCCGAGCAAGCGCGGAAGATGCGGTTGATCATTTGCGAAGTGCGAGATTTCGTTAGACGACGCCGACGACGTGCTTCGAGAATGTGGCAGTGATGATGATGGGACTGACATCACCAGTGCGGACGAGTCATAGTCTAGTCGTGGACGGAGTGAGAACGACAGGGAGCTGCTTCAGTTGTCCCGCCTCCAGCGTGAACTTCCTAGTTTCGATAACGCCTGGGCATCTCATGCACCTCGCGCGTGCATGCACAGCCAAAGCACGCTAGAAGGCATCGATCGCGTGTTGGAGGCTCGGCTTTCGAAACAGATACTTTGCCGTTCTCACGTGCTCGCAGTAAAATGCGCATCTAAAGCATTTTTTTTCTTGATGTGCAATGTAGGGGGGGGGGGGGGGGGCGGGGGGTCGACTTACAATCGAGTCGACTTACAATCGTGTAAATACGCTAGACATCATGCCCCTATAAATTAAAAATAAATTTGAACGAAATTCATTGGTAGCACATGATCACATAGCATTATATGATCACTTGACTTACCTTATCATGCAGGTTTCGGGATCATGTTTCACCTAAGATTAGGCCTAATCAGTTCATGCAAGGGCTAAGTATGCCTGCATGATTACATAATGATAACCAATAGTGTAAGGTTACGTGATAACGTGTCACTTAAGGTTAGGAATAAATAGAATATGTGAGGCCTAAGTTGGTGCGGTATTTACACGATTGTAAGTCGAGTCGACTTACAATCGAGCCCCCCATTGCACATCAGCAAAAAAAAAAAATCTTTAGATGCCCATTTTACTGCAAACGCATGAGAACGGCAAAGTATCTGTTTCGAAAGCCGAGCCTCCAACACGCGATCGATGCCTTCTTGCGTGCTTTGGCTGCGCATGCACACGTGAGGTGCATGAGATGCCCTGCCGTTATCGAAACTAGGAAGTGCAAGCTGGATGCGGGACAACTGAAACTGCTCCCTGTCATTCTCGCTCCGTCCGCGACTAGAGCAACGACTCATCCGCACTGCTGCTGCCAGTCCTGTCGTCATCGCTGCTACTCTTGAAGCACGTCGTCGGCGTCGAATGACAGCATTAGCCTTATATTGCGCGCTTGCTCAGCGATCGCGTTGCACGTCACGAGTAGGTACCGATAGCGCACTTTCGCGCCGTACGTTGCAAGCCTGACTTCCAACTCTGGAAGGCATCCCCACCTATCCAGACTTTGGCCTGCGGAAGCCTCTTCGTTTGCCGTCACAGTTTAAGATCCCGCGCCATTGCAGAGTCCACTGGAGCATCGCCCGCTTCAACGGGTCGAACTTGCGTCCAACTGCGCAGTTGTTGGTTGCTTCTGGGTGAAGAATGGCCATAAACGAGCACCGAAAAACTGAACTGCTTGGAATATGCATGTCAATAAAAAAAAAAAAGATAGCTAGCGCTCTAGCATGATCTCGACACTCCCTCAACCTACGTGCAACCGTGAATCGTGCGAAAAACTGTCAAAAAAAGCTGCAGGGAAAGTGAGCCGTGAGACTGTTCCAGCGGCCTCCGTAGAGGCTCTTACAAGAAGTGCCGCCACCCTCAGAAGTCGGGCGCGCCGTACGCTGTTCACAGTCGTACATTCGGGTTAATTTGCGAATCGCAATCACTAATACCCATTCGTGCAAATAAAAAAAAAATTGTAAAGTGAGCGAACAGAATAGCGCAATGAGAGGTACAGTCAGCTGAACTCGTAACAAGCCGAGGTGTTCATGATTTCGCGACTGTTTCGTTTTTGCTGGCGATGGAATGCTTTGGTTCGATTATAAGTAGACCCCCCCCCCCCCCTCCACTTCAGATTTTAAAAAATTGAAAAAAGGGTAGACCTACACTCGTGTAAATACGGTATGCATTCTTCCTCTTCTTTAACAGATGTCAGTGAAGAATGCGCCAATGCAAGAAGCAGCTAGAAGATGAGGCTCAGCAGCCGCGAACATTGTGCCCACCAATCCCCATATGCCCAACACGCACATCATGTGTATGCTAGAACTCGACACATTTTGTGCTTTTAAGGCTTTGACAGGATGATCAAGCTTGAGTAACTTTTTTCTTTTGATCTATACTACGACCATTACAACACGAGAATTGCTAATCTTGTAAGAAAAAAGTCTTTATCATTTACCTGGCCTTCAATGACCTCGAAAAGATTCAGCTCGCCGACTAGAGCAGCAGCAGCGACTGGAGCAGCAGCAGCAGCGACTGGAGCAGCAGCAGCGACTGCAGCAGCAGCAGCGACTGGATCAGCAGCAGCGACTGGATCAGCAGCAGCGACTGGATCAGCAGCAGCGACTGGAGCACCAGCAGCGACTCCAGCAGGCTCCTCTTGTTCAGGCACTGTTGACATAAACATCATTGGTGAGAGACAGCTAGAAAACTGCACTTCGAACTGATTATCAAACCTATTCAGATCCAATTAGCATAAGATACAAACCCAAAGATTGGGATCTGTAAGTCGCGGAAATTAGACAAAAGAAATCGAAATGAAGTGTGAACAAAGCAGATGTTACATGCCGTCTGACTTCAGCAATGATATTTAATTTTTACCAGTGCACTGAATCTTTTTCACCTACAAGGATAACGGAGCAAGGATAGGAGAGAGCACTCTATCTTATCCTGGTCTTCTTCCTATTCTGATTTTGCACAAATTAACCTCATGTACCTCCATGAGGATTTTGCACTAATTAAGCTCATCATGTACAACAACTACCAACTAGTACAGCTTTCAACCTTATCACAAAGTTGCGAAGTTGCAGTTGAAGCGTGCCCACGGGGGGGGGGGGGGGGGGGGAGGCAGTTGCTGCACTACCACTAAGCTTGCAGTATTGGGTGACGAAAATCTAGCTCTTTCCTTCGGAGCACAGGAGACACAGAAACAACCATGAGTGTCCTTGTGTTCCTATATAACTGTGACTTACGAGCTACTATATCTGTTGTGATGTGTCCCGGCCTATTACGGCATGAACTTCGTCACCCTTATTATAATGCTTCCCTCCTACATCTACCCCCCTTCATGTCTGTCACAAGAAATTAAGTAAACTAGTACCACTCTATACTGTAAACGAATTAATTTTCACAAGGACCTAATTTTCACGAATAGTCTACAATTTGCAAAAAATAGGTCTCGCGAACTATATGGCCAAAATGTGAACACATAGAAAGCTGTAGTGAGGTCCTTGCGCATTGCGAAAATGAGAACAAGCGAATAATTCCAGCACTTCAGCTTCGGCAAAATTCGCAAAATATTTAGCCCGCGAAAAATAAGTCGTCTACAATATGCTCCCCATTCCCTCGATTTGAAACTTTGGCAACAAAGCAAGCATCAGTAACAATGACAGAGGGTTTCGTGATGCTTGTTGGCCCGTTTTGCGTAAAAGCGAGTGTTGGAAACCTCAAAGTGGTCGAACTGGTCTTTTGGGGCTCCTCTCTAATCTTTCTAGAAATCTATGTGTCCTAAGCACTTTTTGACCGGAGATTATGGATATTGACAGAATGTCAGAAAAGCAGTCAACTGAAAGTGGCAAACGGCATGCATGCTCCTCACAACTATATTTAGTTAAAAATTATAAAACAAATACCACATAGACAAAATGAGCAACAGACCGGATATTCTGTTAGGGAGAAACAAGGTGGCTATAGCAGAAAATATGTTGAAAGCAAGAAAGCAACATGTTGGATCGATTGCAGCACATGATGTGAAACAAATGCCTCGAGCACTTATTTGGCAGCCATGACCAGGCCGAGACAAAATGACATTCACTGCTTGCAATGTCACCTGCACAGTTGTGACTTAAATGAGTTATATTCTCAAATCAATCGCGAACAGAAATAGAACTGCAGCGGTGTTTGAAAACCGGTTTTTATTTTTTAACATTTTAATCATGCAAGATCATTCTTTAAAATTTTGATACAATGACTCTGCCTCCTTCAGGCACCTCTAATTAGTAGTAGCGCAATTTAATGACTAGCTGATTTATGCAGCCACTTCAAAAGGTTATCCTACAGGACCACCCTGGTTGTTGCAAAGAAATGGTCTTTGAGCTTGCATCAATCTGGTCCTTTCAGGAGCACATGCCGTGGCAGCAAGCTCCATTAATGTAAAAAGTCTCGCAAATGACACGCTTGCAGGGCTTTTGTTTCATTTCATGTTCTGTCATACCTGCAACACTTGTTAGAATAAAAGCCACACTGCTTCCAACAATTTTGAAAAAAAATAAATGCTTACCAGGTGGCAATGCTTGTCCTTCACTATACAGTGCTTGCTCGTGCACTACCAGCGCTGGTGCAGCATTTAAAGCAGGTTCTTGCTGGTGTGGCTCTGGATGAAGAACAATGATAAGAAGTGAAATGGCACTATGACATTAGGAGATGGTTCACACCTAACAAATTCCCAAGCTAAACTTTGCATGATTTACAAAGGAAAGATAATGAGAGGAAAAAGCAGGGCATGCCACAAGTCTATTCGCCCCGAAATCGTACCGTGTCGTCACCGTGCTTCGAAATTGGAAACATGCGAAAACGGGGATACCACCATGCGTCGTCTGTTACGGGCGCACATTCAGAAGCATGGACCTCAACAACGTAAGCCCATTTCCGGCTGAGCTGAGCCCTCCTCATTAAACGCTTGTTGTTTTTGTTGTCGTTTCTTCCTACTAAAGGCTGTGTTGCATCGTTTCACAGGCGTGGAAATGCAGCAGAACGATTATTATTAAGTCGGATGCTTCCATAGCCTTAGTGTTGTGGTTTGTATACAACCGCAGGTCCCACATATTTTTGTTATCTCGCACAAACCATAGGTTTCATAAAACATTGAATGTTGATTGGAGCCGTGGTTTGATTAAAAAACTAATCCGACTGATCGCTACCCTTTAATAGACTAATCAATTCAAATATCCATGAGTTGATTTTTCACTGGACATATTGCCTGAAATCCGTTAAAACTACACTTTTTTTTACTATTTTTACTATGCTATAAACGGCATATTGCCTTCTCATATTAAACCTCACGTTGTGACGCCTACAGAAATATGAACAGGGGAGTCTAGAAAGGAGTATAGGGTTTTTCGCAGACATGCATTAACATTTAAGAATTCAATATAGACTACTCAGTCACACATATTTGCGCAAAAGCCCAATGTGACACTCGCCTTCGCACACAGCTTGAGGAAGATGTGAATAATTCCGTGGCTCCCCAGGCAACTTCCTGAAAGCTGCAAAGGCAGACCTT
Organism: Ixodes persulcatus; assembly: GCA_013358835.2. NCBI lineage: Eukaryota > Metazoa > Arthropoda > Arachnida > Ixodida > Ixodidae > Ixodes > Ixodes persulcatus. Next base: position 10,262 of record JABSTQ010007008.1, on the reverse strand, counting down.
GCTTGTTTGTAGATGCATATTAATGGAACACTAAACCATGCCGAGTCCTTAAGTTGGATCGAACAAAATGGCAGGGGTAAGCAAATTCATCCACCTATATGCAGAACTGCTCAGAGACCGCTGCCATTAGGTCGTAAAATTGAGTCACCTGTGTAACTCATTAGTTATGTAAAAATTTTATAAGGTATTTGAAATCTGTACCTGTGCTTGACTGCAATGCCACCAGCTCCTGCAGGACACCTTGTGTTACTCCTACAAGCATAACACAAATTTAAATTAATAAGATAAAAAGTCAGCAGTTGCATGTATGCTATGAAACTAGAGATGGGAAAGCACAGGCACAGACATATATGTGTGTACATTAACCCTGAACTTAGCACCACACCATCTCAGTAAGTGAGTGAGAAAGTAAGTATCGTTACTAATCTTACCTGCAGAAGTTGATGGCAGTGAATAAAACTCGGCCACCACAGCTCCTTCAGGGGGGGGGGGGGGGGGGGGGGGGGGTTGCACAGCGCAATGCTTCGCTCTTCTCTCTGGCGATTTCTGCCGACAAAAAAAAACGAAAGCGTATTTACTGATAGCATTAGGTTCGTTTTTTCTCATCAAGATGCAATATATATACATAGTACACACCAATTTTGTCAAGAAGAGAAAGGGTGAGGCGTCTGTTGCAATCTTGTTCTTGACGTAGTTTTTTCTTCAAGCCTTGGACCTCCCTCTCCTTCGCACGAAACAGGCTTCTGGGCACCATGTCCTCTTCCTCTGCGCCATTCTTGCAAGCACTCTGGCCTGACCCTGCTTCGAGAGTGGACTCCTGGATGTTGAGAGCAATAAACATGAGACAATAAGAAAAGGCCTTCAAGCAACACAGAAAACCTAATCTTATTGTTCAGGGCTCATAATGCTGCTTTGGCAAATACAAACACTGCATTAGATGGTTTCCTTACCACTGCTGCTTTGCCACTTTGGTGGAAAGTAGACAGAATACTTGACAGCTGTGCGTGATGAGCAGCTGCCTTCCGTTTTCTATTCAGGCGCCTTGTGTCTTCCTGGTGCCAGAAATAGAATTTAATTGTAATGAAGACAAATGAATAGAAATTAGTGAGATTGCCTTGCTTACAGCAGAGGAGCTCTCCGGTAGCTGCTCCTTTGAGCCCAAAATGATGCGTGGCAGAGAACACCTGCCACGTTTCAATGTTGCGTGCAGGATCTCCAAGCTCTCTGAAAAACAAACATCCACATTCCCTAAAAATTAGGCAAAGCAAGGATGTAAATAGAGAAACAACTCGAGTGCCCCATATCCAGGCCATGAAGCGCTCTAAGCTACAACATCCCGAAACAAATAAAGGTGCATACATAGGGCACTTTTGGAACGCTCCTTCAAATGCACGTGAGATCAGTGATGGAATAAGCATGCCAGGACGAGATGAATGCGTTCTTTGAAGGGGCTACCCTTTCTCTTATGACAAGTATGCTCGGTCATTACATCTCAGTTGCCCAGTGCCCAGTACTCTGCTGTGTCTGCATGACAAAACCGATAGTGAAACTTCTTTACAGTTATAAGACTACCATCGCATGATGAGCTGCACCCAATTTTGTGCTGAGCGTATTTAGCTTCAGACTACCCGATCAAACTGAATGCGCGCTGGAAGCGACGAACCCGGATTTCTGATATGCATGCTTTCCTTCTTTCTAGTACCTCCTCTAAAATCATTCTCTCGTTTGGTAGTCAGCACATTACTCGGTATGGCTGTCCAGACCATGCGAGTGTACGGTCAACACTAGACATGTACCTCCGCTGCACCCTCGTGGGTCGTTGGCGCTCACCGGTAGGATAGCAATTAGCTAGATGTTTTCACAGTATTCACAAATAAAGTTCAGATTCACAAAGGAGCAGTCAGCATAGATACATATCCAAAGGTGACTGAATACTCGCGAGGTCTGAACAATCATACCGAGTAATGTATGGACATCCAAATGGAGGGAATTATTTTAGGGGAGGTCATGAAAAGAAAGCCCATGCATACTAGACATCTGGCTTTGACGCATCCAGAGCCGTTTGAATGGAGTCGCAGCAATCGGTTGTCTGAAGATAAATTGACTAGGTACAAAATACGGGTGCAGCTGATCATGCGACTGTTGCCTTACAACTAGGATTCTGCGTTTTCGGATAAATTCGAAAAACTAAAAAAAACACCCTCCAGCTAGTAAAAATATTGCCGATTCAAATTTATCTGAAAAACTCCCAATTCGGGAACTGTAAGCCATAAAAATCAGAAAAACTCCGAACGCGTTGTCAGTTGTAAAAACCCAAGACGCCTTTATCTTTCACTGTGATCCTCAGATAAGGGTCAAAAGGGACGAACGTATGAATGTCTCACTCACACCGACAAGGGTGAGACGTTCATACAAGTTTCGACATGTGTGACCTTTTTGACCACCTTTTTGGTGTATTGTTCCCGAGCATTTCATTTCGAGGCATTTGCTTTTTTAAATTTTATTTCAGTGAATAATGCTCCTTTGCACACCCTATAGTCATCCGCATTGATGACGGACACTCAAGACTCAGTCATTGTTTTCCAGTGTAGCCGCGCCATGGGCAGGGAGCGAAGGCTTCCTGGCGATTACGCCAAAGATCATCCAAATTGAGGCAACTACCAGAAGTGACTTCATTGTCTGCACGCTTTGATGTGTGAAAATCACTGCTGATGGAAAGGAGGCCCCTGCGTAGTGGAGCACTAGAGGTCCAATCTGAGCATCCAGCTGAAGAAACCTTGTCTCAACACACGCGAGTCCATTTTGTGTAAATATATTGTTATTCCTGACAAGTTTATTTCCATCGTTACACGCCTAGCTCTCAATTTGCTGTCTTTGAAAAGAATTAGTTGTTAAATTATTAAAATGCAGATCTCTACCTAGGTATTCATCTCACCAAAACTCTCTTGAGGATTGCATGACAACAAACAAAAGTTGCGGAGAGCACGCTAATAACATTGAATTTTCTTTTTGGCTTTTTTTCACTTATCAATACTCTATGACGCTAGAAATCTGAAGAAAAAAAATCAGAATTTCGTGTACAATAAACGTACGCTCTGAAAAACTCTGAATTTCCTGAAAATGCGGGAGAAAAAAAATTAACTCCAAAAAACTCTTCGAATTGTTGAAAGACCAAGTCTATAGACCAGGGGTGGCCAGGCTGACCTGGCCTAAGAGCCACATACAAAACCACGAAACTTCCAAGAGCCGCTGGGGGGGGGGGGGGGGGGGGGAGGGGGGGTAAATATTTGTCCAGAGGAATGAAACGAAACTCGAACTACTTTCGATCTATCCGAGTCAAAAACAGTCCGACTGTACGTAAGGTAGCAGTAGCATACGACTACCAAACCGCAACCTGTCTTTCGATTAAAAACGTGTTCTATTTCTCTTTTTGGGGAAGTGCTCGTGTGACTGGGAGGGAGGCGGGTGTGTGTATATATATATATATCTGTGTGTGTGTGCGTGTGCGTGTGCGTGTGCGTGCGTGCGTGCGTGCGTGCGTGCGTGCGTGCGTGCGTGCGTGCGTGTGTGCGTGTGTGTGTGTGTGTGTGGGGGGGGGGGGGGGGGAGGGGGGGAGTGAGCCGCGAGCCGCATTTTAACACGCGAAGAGCCGTATGCTGCTCGTGAGCCGCAAACTTGCCACCCCTGCTATAGACCAACACGCGGCCCTGACATCACACGGCTGCAGAGGCACTGCCGATGGCACTGCGCATGCGCAAACGCTTCACGTCACGCGAATTCGGCTTCTGCGCACGCGCAGTGCCCACACCTGGTGTGGGCAAACACGGTCTTGTTTGTAAACAACGTGTCTGTATATCCGCACGACGTCGTGTGCTCCCGCCGGAAGTGGCTATACGCACAACACGGAGAGCTCATGCCGGACAGTGCGTGTATCACTGGGGGCGTGTTTAGCCGCCGCCACCCCCGCCTGCATTCACGCCGCTTCGAGGCGACAGTATGCGGCTGCTAATTTCAAAACTATTAACCCACTTGCTCCCGCTCCCCCCCCCCCCCCCCCCCCCCCCACCCCCAGTACACGCCCCCTCGCAGCGTCCAGCCGGCAACCCAAGCCCCGCTGTCCCCGATCGCACCTCCGGAAAGGGAGTCCCATACCATTTAGTTCTGCGAAGTTTCGTCAACAACATTAGTTTGTTTTTCTTCTTTTTTAGTGTTGATCGTAAAAAAGAAATGTCGTAAATATTGCCAAATGCCTCGACAGAACAATGTTTGAAAAAAAGCAAAAGAGCAGGCCCACCACGGATCGAACCCGCGTCCACTTGCGTATGAAGCAGACGCCCTATTACTATGCACTGCCACCGCTTAGCAAGCTCGTTGTAACCATTCGTTTTATGCAAGTTTCGCATAGTGCGTATAGTCCTTTTTGACCGAAGTGCACTACGCAGTGTGTATTAACGACTCCAGCGAAATCGACGCCGCTTAGCGGCAACGCCGAGAACCTCAGAGAGGAGGTCGTTTCGACTCTGTCGTCTGCTATCGCTTCTTGGTTCTCGTCAACGTTACTAGAATACTCACTTGGGAAACTCGCCGTCGAAACCTGGGCCGCTGGCGTCCACCGAGACCGAGCTAAATGCGATAACAGCGCCACTCTTTGTCATTTGTCTGTACCGTGGTCACCTTGAGCTTTTAGAAAGCCTTTTTTTTTGCAAAAAAACAAACGGAAAAGACTCTTTTTGTAGTAACGTTTATTGGAGTTCAGTACAAAATAAAGGGCGCGTGATGTTTTTAAAATCTTTAGTTTGCAAGGTTTTGTGGCACAATTAATATTGTTTTTAAACAACCATGCCTCGCTTTCAGGTGGCGCGTCCCGACCGCATTTTAACTTCGGTAGCAAGACGCGGCGGACGCGGTTGGTCTCGTATAGGCAGCATAGAAACAAATATTGTTTTCAGTAATTATTTTTATGCTTCCGCCGTGTCATTCCTACGCACTGACTAGAAGAAGGTTACTATCGTTGAAGAATCGCTTTGCTTCATATAACTCCGATTTTACGCTACAGTGCGAAATATTTATGGCGTCCGCGTGCTGAACGACGAAAACGACCTCCTTTCGTCCGCCATTTTGCCTGACCAGCGCGCCCCCTATAGTTCGCTGGAGTCGCGAATAGCTTTACTCAATAGAGTAACGCAGAACCCTACCTATAACCGCGAACAAGCTTCACCGCCGGTTCCGTCGTGAAGACAATGAGCGCTGGGCGACTTTGTTTACCCCGATATGAAATAGGCGCCGCATAATCGAGCACTCTTGATTGGATCCCACAGGCTTCCGTCGGGCACCGCGCGTCCAACTGACCGCACCCAAGTCGAACTTTTGGCATTCCGACTTGTCGAAGGGAAGCGAAACAAAATGATGTGCCGCTGGCAGTATCGCCTCACCGCTTCCACAGAAATATTAGCAGGTTTGTTTTCAGAGGGTCCGTGTTGTTTTGTTTCCAACAAAACATAAATGCGGAAGCGGACGATGTGCGATCTTGTGAAAGTGGCGATTTAATACGTTCACGTGCTTCAAGAAGTCTACCATTGTAACACATTGCTGTATCAATGCAATCACTTACCTCCCATGTTGTTCACAAAGGCCGAATAATATCCTTCGTCCTCGCCTTTCTCGCCCCTCCAGTAGGCCTGTACACGCACAGTCCTGTCGAACTCCCCGAAGTTCTTCGGGGAGAAGTTTTTTATGTGGGATACAGGCAGGATAGCGCGCTGGCCATCCTGCTCATACCGCACATATGCAAACATGATGCTCACGGTTCTCGAGTCGCTGAAGGATAAGGCCGAGCACAATAACACCAGCGGCCAAGGTTTAACCCAACCAAGCCGTCCGGATTGGATTGGATTGGTTCAGTCACTAGGCCTTTTAGGATAGGCTTCCTTCGGCTTCTAAATCTATGTTAACGCAAGAGGTAAGGATAATAAAACTTTTGCGTCAAGTAAATCTTAACAGCCTACTTTTATAATTTACTAACGGACAAATTGGCTAGATTCAGTAGCTGGAACCCCCAACCCACCGATGCAAAGCGATACAAAAAAGGAGCTAGCCGCATATCCATATCCATATCCATGGGAGGAACCGTCTGCTGTTCCCGCTGGCTACCAGTACTCCGAGTTCGCGTTGTTTGCTTGGCAGATTTGTTCGTTGTTTCGCTGGACGCCATGTGTAAGATTGCGTTTTGTTAACTTTAATAGCGATAACAAGACCCCGTCACATAAACGGCGAAAAACATACATCGACGCGGGCGAAGAATTGCTAATCCCCAAGTTCGCCGGCTGAAAGAAGCACAGGCATTGAGTTTGCGGGCTTCGATTTTAGCATCAAATTCACCAGAAATATCCGACGGCTCCAGCACTGATGACGATCTAGATAGCGAGAACGATCACGACTCGATCGACTCTGGTAGCAGATGAGATAAGCGTGCGTCAGAGCCGGCTCATGTAAGCCCCGATGAAAGCACCACGGCAAGCGATCGTGACTGTATCGAGACTCCCGCATCTCGGCCGTGGAAGTTACGACAAAAAACCACGACCGGTCGTGCTTAAAAAAACCGCTGGCCAGCGAGAACACCACGCGACTAACGCGACAGATAGAGCGGCCTTTATAAACTAATTTTGAAGCGGATCCACACACATCCAATTCCCGGCTGGGTATTACTTCACTGGGTTCCAATGAAATCGGATGAATTCCACCACATTCAAGTGAGGACTCCGTTCACTGAAATATCCACCGAATCCCTGTGTTTTCTTGTAAAAAGCGGTGAATGACTCCGTCTTCCAGAGAAATGCCCACCAAAATCTCGTGTTTTCTTGTAAACACTGGTGAACCACGGTCTTCCACTGATATATCTACCGAAATCCAGTTTTGTCTTGTAAAAACCAGCAAAATTACAACAGTTTTCAGTGGATTACGATGGAAGTTTACATTTTTTTCCTGTTTTTTTCTATTTTTATTACTAAATTCATGGGACAGAGTGCTATGCAAGTCCGCTCCTAAAATTAGGAGCGGGTTTCTTAAAAAGTGCTTCAGCTTCCCTTTAAGGCTAGTTTGACTCAGTTGCACAGGCCTGTGCCAGTGCATGAAACTAAAGCAAATACATTGGTGTTCCGTTTTTCTTTTAATGCCCTCCCTGTGGAGAAAGATTCTATTAAGCCCAAGAAGCTAAACCATTCATTTGAATGTGATGTACAGTAGACTGTACCCGCAGGGGGCACTTGTGAAAGCAGGTGTTTGGAGAGTGGCGTCTCCACGGACCCCGAGCCATGTGCCTTCGCCCGCCCACGTCTGGCTGTGCGTGGCTTTCCCGTGTCCGGGGAAAAGGCCATCCTGGTGGTTCAGTGGAGCCCGGGGTAGGTTTGGACCCTTTGGGGCCCCCCGGGTGAGGCAATACACCACTTCGGCCCCTGCTTCTCGTAGACAGGAGTCCTGGTAAGGCCCGGCCAGGATGATTCAATCAGTCGCCTTTTCTTCTACTATCCCCTCCGATCTTTCTCTTTTACCTGTCCTGTTTCTTTCACTTCTTTCTCAATTCTCTTGCTCCTTTATCTCCCCTCTTTGGCGGTAAGGGCTAACCTTGGGTGGCAATAGATACTCTCGTCTAAACCACACTTGGTTATAGAGTCTTGGTAGCACTGGCAGAGCAGCATACTCACACAAACCTGTATTGTTATGAGGTGTTGCCTGTCCCCTTGTTGGACTCCGTGGTGCATGGTGCGCCATAGGCGCCAAAGTTTTCTTGCCTTTTTATGGCTGCCCCTCCTAAACCAAAACCCGGTTCATGGTGACTAGGCAAGCGCCTGCGCCCCGAACCTCTTCTCATAGCTAAAGAGTCTAAGTCGGACATGTTTACGAAGTTCATTGTACTTGATTCAGAAAATGACCAGCGTCCAATGTCCAAGCTCTCATCTTTTGCTGTTGCAAAAGTCCTTGACTTGTGCCTTGGAGACGATTATAATGCGAAAAAACTGTATTCCGGAGACCTGCTTGTGGAAGTAAACTCAAAGAAACGAAGCATTGTTTTGCTCACATTGAACACCATTAAAGATGTAAAAGTCACAGTGTGTCCTCACCGCACGCTAAACACCATTCGTGGAGCCATCTCTGAGGAAGACCTCGTGTACACCACTTAAAGAAGAGATCCTTGAGGGCCTCCGCTCCCCTGCAGTAGTTGCCGAAAAAAGGATCATGTTCCGGAGGATGAATCAAAAACTCCCACTAAACATCTGATAGTAACCTCTGAGCGTCATTGTCTCCCTGCTTCTGTAAAGGCTGGCTACATAAAATGTCGCGTCCGGCCGTATATCCCAAAACCCCAAAGGTGCTTTAGGTGCCAGCAGTTTGGGCACGGCTCGTGCAGCTGCCGTGGAAGAGATACATGCGCAAAATGTGGGAGCACGGAGCATGTAGATGATGTGTGCGAAAGCTCACTGTGTAGTGCGAACTCTAATGGACCCATCCAGCATACTCGCGTGCATGCCCTCTGTGGAAGCAGGGGAAAGAGATCCTGACTATCAAAACAAAAGAAAACATCAGCTACCCAGAGGCCAAGAAATGCTACCAGTTTCAATCATTGGGCTCCTATGCTGAGGCCGTGCGCCGGGGACCTGCATGGCCAACAGCTACAACGGGAACAAAGACGTCCTTGGACGGTTTGTATGACCCTTCCTTGTTCCTCTGAACCTCAGCACGAGCGGTGCTAGCGGCTCCGCCCTCGGACCGAAAGGTGGATGCCGGTCCGCCGGGATCAACTAAAAACCAAGCAAAGGGGACTGTGCCTTGTGCACCCCCTGCAGCCCAGCCACCTAAAGGCCGTGGTCTCTCTCGTGCCTCTGGTGGCCCCCGTATACCTGGCAAGCCGCCTGGGCCAGAGACCCCAAGGGTCTGCCAGCAGCGGCTCCAGACGAACCGATGAACATGAGCGGGCCTACGTCCGAGGAGGACAGGCCCCACTCTAGTTCAAAGTCCTTACCTTCGGCCACCTGTGATACTACAGGTAAGCCGAAAGATACGTCCAAGAAGAAAAATGCGAGTCGAATTAAAATTGACTTCAAAGTTTAGCTAGACAGTTTCTGAAAAATGCCAGCTTACATATGATGGAAGAAGTCCTCCTCCAATGGGACTGTCCAGGATTGCTACATAACTATGATGATGTGTGCTATTTGTTAGACCATCATCACCCAATAATTTTTTGCCTTAAAGAAACCCATTTTAATCATAACCATTCTGTATTTTAAGGTACTTTCACGTTTTTCGAAAAGAACGTCTCTATTCTTCCCGCACCTCGGGTGGGGTAGCAATAATAGTTCAGCGATCTACTCCATGTAGTCAGGTACCCCTTAATACTACATTGGAGGCTGTGCCAGTTCGTGTTGTGTCCGACCGCTTGATGACAGTTCGCTCCCTTTACATACCTCCCAATTATCCTCTAACTCGGGACGAACTTGAGTGTCTGTAAGACCAACTCGGACGACCAGTTTTAATCCTTAGAAATTTTAACGCTCATAACCCCATATGGGGGAGTGGAAGATGTGATACGCGAGGATCAATGATTGAACGATTTATTTCTTCTACGGGATTATGCTTGCTAAACAACTCGCAGGCTACATATTTTAGTGCTCCAACCAGCTCATTCACCTCCATTGACCTGTCGCTTAGTGACCCAACATTGTTCCCTCTCTTCTCATGGGGGAGTCAATCCTAACTTATTTGGAAGTGACCATTTTCCCATAATTTTAAATCGCATTAGATGACCGGTTACACTTCCAGTGCGAACTCCCCGCTGGAAGTTTGACGAAGCAAACGCGTCAGTTTTTTGAACAAGCATCACTCTTAGCGTGAACATCTCTCCATGAGCTCTCCATTGATCGCACAACTGAGCATAGCACCAAACATATTTTAGAAGCATCAATCATGGCCATACCAATGACATCAAGACATCTTCCCAAGAAACCGAAACCATGGTGGAATAACGACTGCCGCATAGCAAAAAAGAAACAAAACAAAGCTTGGGGAATTTTCCGCTGATACCTTACACAAACTAATCTCATCACCTCGAAGATAAAGAAATCTCGCGCTCGGTCTATTCGCAGGAAGTCCAAGCGAGATAGCTTCAAGGCAGGGGTTTCCCCAGAAATTGAAATCAGGGGGGGTGTCTAAATTTTTTTGGGGGGTTAAAGGGGGGGGGGGGGGCATTGCGAATAGGAGTCGTTGTGAAT
>JABSTQ010007007.1:0-18688 GCA_013358835.2 Ixodes persulcatus | reverse complement strand
AAACAGTTCTCATTATTGCCCGCCCCCTCAACGATTTCTTGAGAATGACCGAAAGTGACTCTGGAATTACCAGCGGGAGCATGCCTTCACCCTGCTCAAGGATGCACTGGCTCACAATGCGATGATGAGTTTTGCCGGACCTGAATCGGCCCTTCGTCTTCAAAACAGATGCCAGCGGAGTGGGCATAGCTGCATTGCTTCTACAAGAAGGCCCCGACCAACTGCGACCAGTGCCCTTCATCAGCAGGGTGCTTACCGAATCTGAGCGACGTAACACCGCCCTGGAGTGGGAGAGTCTCGCAGTGGTCTGGGCAGTAGACAAGTTCAGACCTTACCTCAAGTTTACCGAATTTTAAATCCATTGTGACCACTCCTCACTATCCTGGATGTTCAGCACCGACCAGGCCTGTCAAGAGTGCTTCGACTCCAGGGTTTTAACTGCAAAATCAAGCACCGGAGAAGGCTTGCGAATATCCCAGCAGATGCCCTTAGTAGGGCACCCCTCCAGCAGGTAGATATACCTGATCAGAGCCTTCCTGAGAAGCTGTTTCTCATCTGTGCACCAAAGTCGGGGCCTCAAATCACCTTTGAGGCAGCTGCAGCAATGTCCCTGATCGACGATGTCACATGCTTGAGCGACAGAGCAAGATTGATTGACGAGCAAAAGCAGGACACTCTTTTGCCGAGGCTCCTGAGAGCTAAACAAGGCATGAAGCTCCCTGATGATGACCCTGACCGGTGCCTGCTGGCGGACTTGGCAGTAACAACCGAAATATAAGCCAACGGTCTGCTTGTTCAACTACGCTGGGAAAAAAATGGTGCCCTGGCTCCCTACCCATCTTCGTTAATTGGCACTCAAGATGTCACATGACCATCCCACAAGCGCTCACGCAGATTATTTCAAAACTAAAACGCGTCTCGTCCCGCTTTGTCTGGTTGGGAATAAGAGCTGACGTGACCAGGCACGTTCGTTGCTGTCAAGTGTGCCAACGCACTAAAGCCCGCCGCCAGAAGCCCAAGGATTTATGAGCAGCCAGTTAGCCACTGCACCGATGGAGGAGCTAAGTGTGGATATTGTAGGACCTCTGCCCTTCACACCTAGACTCAACAAACACCTTTTTGTGATCATCGACAAATTCACAAAATTTTTCGAACGTTTTTTTTTTTTTTTTTTTTACGAACAGCAACCAGCAAGAACATCATAGAGTGCATGGTGCAAGTTTTCTGCCGACACGGCGCACCTGTTTCCGTCTCCAGCGACAACGGCAAGCCATTCGTCAGTAAACTGTGGAGAGGCCTCCTAAGCCACTGGGGGATCACCAAACGCCACACTGTGCCATACAGGCCAGCAGGACAAACGGAAGAGAGGCACAATGATACGGTAAAGCATTGTTCCACCCACAGAGACTGGGACCAGCACATTCCTGAAATCGCTTTCGCGATGCGCACGGCAGAAAGCGTCGTCACCGGATTTACCCCAGCCTTCCTTTGCTACGGCCGAAAGCTTCGCACCCCGTGGGAAGTGGCGGAAAACAAGGATGACAGTGAGCCACCAGCTTCAGCATGGCATGCTTTTGCGGCGGAAGTCACTCGGCGCCTGCACGACGCACTCGATTTCGCTCGAGGTCACCAACAGAAAGCGAGGCAGGCCCAGAAGACTTATTACGACCGGCACCGGAAGCCTGCAAATACTTACGTCAAGGGGACCTTGTCCTTCTTGATGCCCACACCTTGAGCGATGCGGCCAAAGGCATTACTGCGAAGCTTGCTCCACGGCGCACGGGGCCCTTCCGTGTGGTCTAGTGCCTGAGTGCTAAAGACTTTGTGCTTAAGGACCCAGTTACTGGGCGAAACCGGCACGTGGCTCACGCGGACCAGCTGACACGGTACCACGAACCAGTCCCAGACCTACTCCCGCCTGGTTCACGTCTCAAGAGGGGGAGACCTGTGAGGAGTGTCTGGCGAAGGACTATGCCAGGCGCACGTGCCCCGTAGAGGCCAAGATGGCCGCGAAAGGACAAAAACGGGATGGGTAAGAAGACGACGTCGGACCAATGGAACGTTGGTCCGACGTCGTCTTCTTACCCATCCCATGTAAGAAATAACAAATGTTAAAAGTTTGAGGTCGATTTTCTCAAAAACTCAATTTTTGTAAATTTTTATTTTTTAAATTCTTCTAGATATATTAGTCGACTACAAGAAAAATAATCTAGAAATGTAATATTTTGGTTGTATGTCCTCTATTTGAGCCGCAATCGCGTGAAATGTGTGAACGTTTGGTATTTTTTACAACGTTTACGTGTCGGTATTTGAGTGGCTAGTCAGTAGATCATAATGAAATTCTTATATCTATAATGGGCTTGATTTGGGCTTTCTGTAGAGCCAAAGAAAAAAATTTTAACTTAAGTACAGACAAAGTAATGACCTGTCAAAGTTGACCAAAAATCGACCTGAGAGACGAGTTTGACAATTTTTTTTTTTAGAAAACAATCAAATTATTAGAAATATTTAAATACGTCAAGGTTTCTTTATAGTACCTATTAAATGAGGGGCAAAAGTTAAAAGGGTGTAGAAAAAAACACTAGCGCCAGCAGAGGGTGTCAAACACGCGACCTGCGACGGCAGGCAAAAACACTAGTTTCCGCCACTGCGGCATCTACGCTTCGTAACTCGAGAACAAAAAATCTGGGGAACATGCGGTTTGCGCCCTCCTTCATTTAAAAAATGCCACCAAAACATATATTTTTTTCGTGAAAATTAAAAATTAGACCCTTTTAGCCTGCCCGATTTGAGATGAAACCTCCCATATCGGGCAGGCTGAAAGGGTCTAATTGTAGTCTGTTCTAACTCGACCCGTGTTGACGGATCCTCCCATCGCCACGTCTAAATACAAAAGACGCGCTCATTAAAAAAAAAAAATGTTACGTACCACGTGTCGCGAGGGTAATCCATACGGCATTTATTTCAGTTCTACGTCAAAAAACAAAACAGAAAAAAAAAGATGGAATCGACGAGAACGTCGGTTACCGAGAACGTTGGTCACCGCAGCCCAACGTCCCGAGATTGACGAGGGACAAAATTAGACTACAACCATACATTCGAGGTCATTGTTCAGGCTATTCACACGAAAAAGGTCACGGGAAAGGCCCCTTCCGCCATTCCATTCAGCAGGGCGATAGGGCGTACAGTCTGCAGGCTTGGAGCGCCTAGGCCTTTCCAGTGAACCAGCTCGGCTCCTTTTCCGCGCCGTCGATACGGTCGTAGTGGTTCCTGTGACTGCTTCCGGGAATCATCGGCGTGTAGTTGAAGTTCTTTCTTTCCGTTCACTACTTCAAGTCGGAACGCGCCCGAAGTCGAAGACTATCTAGAAAATTTCCGTCGCTTGTCGCGGCAAAATGCGAGCGACCAGGACATGTCGTCTGCAAAAAAGTGCGGAAGACAGCTCGGGAGCTGTTGTGGAATACCTTCGTAAGTTACGTAAAATTTCGCGATCATTTCGCTTCGTGAATACGGATTTCTTACTTTTTCTTTGTACGAACGTTTTTCGTTGTAAGAATGCTTTGTATATCTGGCCTCTGTTTTGACGGCATAATATTGGGGTGGAATAAATATACAACAAAATATATGCTGGCAACTTTCTCCTAATTATGTGAGAAGTAAAAGGAGCCCTCAAAAAATCCATCTGGATTCAATCCATACGGCTCGGGCTTGCTAGCCGGTTGTTGTGCGTGGGGGTGTAATGGTGCACCTGGCAACACCCTCGCCTCGCCCGCCGATTCCTTAGGAAGAGGAGGATCCGCGTGATGGGAGTGCGAGTACGCTCGCCGGGTGTCTCCGGTCGAAGGGGGGTGTAAGGGTGCGCGATACACCCACATACACTCTTTTTTTTCTGAGAGTGTAGTACAGCTTCGATTTTCTTCCTTCTTCACCAGAGGGGAAAAGACAGAAGTTATTTTTTGTACTTTTTCCTTGATTTTATTATACTATACTTCGTTTCACTTCATCTGCGAGCGAAGCCAAAGCTAGAAGCGCGAGGCCAGCGCTTTTTGCGTTTCTGCCCAGCTCGCGCGCTCGAGCAAAGCCTGAAGGCACGGAGCTTTCGTGCTCGCGCTTCCAGCTTTGCCTTCGCTCGCACATAAGGTGAAACGAAGTATAGGAGCGGTACGCAACTGCCAATAAACTTTCGCCGTATGCTCCGTTTCGCGTTAGGTCCGACCGATCTGATAGGGCTAATCAAGCAGCAAGTACATCGACACGGCGCTCGTGCTCCTCGCGCGTTTGCCATCAATCACCGGCTAAACCAATCGTGCACAGCAGACGCGCAAAGTCAACCAGCGTCATGACGATGCACTTTTTGGCGCTGCTTAATTGCCTCCGTCGGATCGCAGCGTTGGTGACTTGATGCGCGGCATAAACCTTTTTCGTCTGCTCTCGCCCTCAACCACCTGATCGGCATATCCGGTATGGGCGACGAAAAAGTAATAAAACATTTTATCCTGCAAATAGTAAAAAAATATCGGGGAGGCGGGACGATAATGGGTGACGGTTACGCTTATATCCTAAATATATTCTATTGGCGTGGCGACGGCAAAACAAATGTTTTCGCCCATACTGGAAGTGACAAAATTTGAAGATGGCGGCGCCCTTGGGAAAAAAAAGTCTATGCGGAGGGCAAGTTCGTCTGCTTCTTGCGCAGGGGGTAGCGGTGACGTCAGAACGCCAAGCCCTGATTGGCTGATCGCGACCCCCCTATCTGAGCGTCGTCTGCCCCTTTGCAACGTCGTCTGCGTCTGTCTTACCTTTCCTGCGACTTGCGGAAGTGCAGAGGCCAGATTCACAAAACCATCTTACGCCAAAAGAGTGCGTAAGACAAAACGTGAGAACGAATTCGTATTCACGAAACGAAATTATCGTAAGTTTTGCTCAGGTTACGACGGAATCCTATGATCAACTCAGCATGGCCGACAGCGTCGCTCAGTTACTTGGTCGCGACGATCAACGGACGTTTATTTTTGTACGTGCTCTTCTCACGCGTCCCGACTGCAAGCAGCAAGAAAAAAAGTAAAAAATACTTGAAATAAACCACGACGAACAAGAACGCTGGATCCACAAACACCCGGGAAATGCTCCAACGGCCACCATTCCACCGACCCCGAGTAAGCGAGCTCGGCAGATAGGCCTAGCAGGTGTGGCAAGAGGCATGGAATAAAGGAGAAAGAAGCGCAGGCGACACACGCGCTTCTTGTCTAGAGCCCAGCGGACATGGCCCAGTCTCGTCCTTTCTAGATATTGCTACATGGTGTCAGAAGTGGCTGGGTGGTAGAACAGAGTTTCACCATGAACACGCCAAGCAGTTCACGAGAGTCTTCCGCTGGGACGAGCCAGGGGGAAGAGGCGGCATCTCGGACAACGATGTACGCTCACACCATCACCCCACCGTCAACGTTCGATTTCCACAACCCAGGCGACTGGCCAAGGTGGTACAACAGATTCAACCGCTATCGAAAGGTCTCCAAGCTCGTCAATGCCGATGAGGGCGAACAGGTAGATGCTCTAGTATATTTCCTCGGAGATGATGCCGAAGATGTTCTCGAGGCATCGTCCCTCTCGGACGCCGACAAACGAAACTTCGAGAAAGTGTCGGACTTGTTTCATAATCACTTCGTTGGTAAGCGAAACGTCATCTACGAACGAGCGAAATTTCATCAAAGAAAGCAAGAGACTGGAGAGTCGGTGGAATCGTTTATTACCAGCCTACACCACCTGGTAAAACATTGCGACTACGGCGTTCTGAAGGACGAACTGGTTCGAGATCGATTCGTAGTCGGATTGTCAGACGACTCCCTTTCTGAAAGCCTGCAGAGAGACCCCAACCTCACACTAGAAGCTGCAGTCACACGAGCTCGACAGAAAGAAGCCGTGCACAAGCAACAAGCAGTGGTCCGAGGGCACAGGCAAACAGGAAAAGAGGAGATGGTCGTCGACGTCCTTGGTAAAAGACAAGAAAAATGGAAGGCTCCGCGCAATTCAGAGTCAAGAAATGACACGAAAGCTCCTAACTGCGAAAGATGTGGCAAGTTGGCACACACAAACTCCGAGTGTCCTGCAATCAGTTCCAAGTGCCTAAACTGTGGCAGAAGAGGACATTGGACAAAGGTATGCAGGAGAAAGTCTATACAGGAAGTAAACCTGGAGACAGACCAAGAAGAATGGCTGCTCGGAGGTGTTAAATCTTCTGCTGGCCTGGCTTGGAGAGTCCCGCTCAAGGTCAATGACAAGGTCGTCCAGTTCAAGATTGATACAGGTGCCGATGTCAGTGCCATACCGGAGGAAGCGGCATCAAGTTTCAAAAACCTCCAGCCTACTGCGGCCAAACTTTTCGGACCCGGAAGGCAGATGCTAACAGTCATTAGGAAATTCCGGGCCACGATTCAACATGGTCAACAGCTGATACATGAGGACGTCTATGTTGTCACGAACCTTGACGAACCGCTTCTGGGACGTGAAGCTAGCACAGAACTTGGACTTGTCAAATTCATGCATTCAGTCACCGACCCCACTACTGCCGGTTATCACCAGAAATATCCGGAACTTTTTAGTGGTATTGGAATGATGAAGGGGGAATACAAGATCAAGCTAATTGATAATGCCACACCAATTTCAGTAAACACGTCCCGTCGTGTACCCTTGGCTCTGGTATCAAAAGTTGAGGAGCACTTGGAAAAAATGTTAAAGGACGGAATCATAAAGCGAGTACAAGAACCCACCGCGTGGTGTTCTGGAATGGTGGTGGTTCCTAAGTCGAATGGAGATGTCAGAATATGCGTAGATCTGACACAGCTCAACAAGAACATTGAGCGCGAGAAACTGGTCTTGCCATCAGTGGAAGAAACCTTGGGCCGTCTTTCAAATACATCTTGTATTCAAAACTGGACGCCAAGGCAGGCTTCTGGCAAATCAAGCTGGCGGCGGAGTCACAACTCTTGACAACTTTCATCACCCCATTTGGTCGGTTTTGCTTTCAAAGGCTTCCATTTGGGATTTCATCTGCACCTGAGCACTTCCAAAGGAAGATGAACCAAATCTTGGAGGGCCTTCCGGGGGTGCTGTGTCATATGGACGACATCCTGGTGACGGGGTCGAACGAGATGGAACATGACTCCAGGCTCGAAGAAGTTCTTCAAAGGCTGAAAACGGCAGGTGTCACACTTAATGAGAAGTGTGAATTTAAGAAGACCTCTGTCAAGTTCCTTGGCCACATAATCAGCAGCCAAGGACTTCTGCCGGATCCAGAAACGTGTTGATGCAATCACTAAAATGCGTCCACCCACCACAGTTCATGAGATAAGGCAATTCATCGGGATGGCCAACCAATTCGGTAGATTTATCCCACACATGTCGGAAAAACTAAAACCCCTACGAGACCTGCTGAAAAGGGACATAGAGTGGGCCTGGGATGTTCAGCAGCAGCGTGCTTGGGAAGCAGTAAAGAAAGACATCCAAGACGCCGCAACCCTGACTCTGTATGATCCAGGACAACACCTCATCGTTTCGGCAGACGCTTCGTCGTATGGCCTCGGAGCTGTACTCCTACAACAGGACAAACAAGGAGATGTGCGACCCGTAGCGTTCGCGTCCAAAGGACTGAATGACACAGAGGTCCGGTATGCTCAAATTGAAAAGGAGGCGTACGCCGTAACATGGGCGTGTGAGCGTTTTGAGAAGTTTCTCTTGGGAACTACGTTCCATGTTCAGACGGATCACCGTCCGCTTGTACCTCTCTTTGGATCAAAAGAGCTGAACCTTATTCCGGCGCGAATACAGCGGTTTAAACTTCGACTCATGAGGTTTTCCTTCACGATCTCTCATGTTCCTGGTAAAGAACTGTGTACGGCCGATGCTCTGTCCAGATCGCCGGTAGACTTGCCGGGAAGAACTATGGGAGAGGAACTGGAAGCATACGTACAAGTCATCAGCGGTTCCTTGCCAGTTTCAACTGAGTACTTAGACAAGATTCGGACACTGCAGCGGGAAGACCCGGTCGGAAGGAAACTGTGGGAGTATACCACCACTGGATGGCCCAAAAAGGCCAAGGTTGCTCCTGAAGTGGTACAGTTTTATTCCGAAAGAAACAACCTCACCATACAAGACGGGCTTTTAGTGAGGACGAACCGCCTTTTCATCCCCCAGCCGCTTCGCAAGGAGGTGTTAGACAAACTTCACGAGGGACACTTGGGCATTAGCAAATGCCGCGAACGTTCGAAGATGTCCGTCTGGTGGCCAGGACTCAGCACACACCTGGAACAGCTAGTCACGAACTGTTCCAGATGTATTCGGGAACGTGTCCCAAGGGTAGAACCCATGATACCATCGAAACTTCCAGACCGCCCGTGGCAGCGTGTTGCGACAGATCTCTTCGAACTGAACAAACAACACTACCTCCTAGTAGTCGATTACTACTCGCGGTATGTAGAAGTATGCAAGTTGAGGCAGACAACATCAGAAGCGGTAATTGGCCACCTCAAAGCAATATTTTCCCGTCATGGTATACCTGAAGTCCTCCGATCGGACAACGGTCCTCAATATTCGGGGAAATTATTCCAAGACTTTGTTGCGAAGTACCAGATAACCCATGTCACAAGCAGCCCGTATTACCCGCAGGGTAATGGAGAAGCTGAGAGAATGGTAAAGGTAGTCAAAGACATTCTCAAAAAGTCTGATGACCTCAACCTTGGCCTTCTATCTTACCGGACAACGCCGGGAAGCTGTGGCTACAGTCCTGCAGAGCTGCTAATGGGCCGCCAATTAAGGACAACGCTGCCAACTCTTCCCTCAACGTTAATTCCGAGACTTCCCAATCACGAGGAATTTAGAAAAAAAGACAAGGAAGAAAAACAGAAACAAGTGAGAAACTATAATAGCCGACATGCAGTGTGTGAACGCTTGAACGAACCTCTTGACAGCACGGTCTGGGTGAGAAATGCGGCGACGACTGGTAAAGTCGTCGGAGAGAGGACACAACCAAGGTCGTACGTTGTAGAGATCCCGAAAGGACTTCTGGTCAGAAACAAATGTCATCTCGCTCCGCTGCCGACAGACGTGAGTGAGCAGACGTCACCTCACTCACTGGTCTCGGAGTCAAGGACAACGCTGCCAGACCCGGCTTCCAAGGGCGCCGAAGTACGAACAAGGTCCGGTCGGATTATCAAAAAGCCAAAGAGGTTCACAGAGTGACTCTTTTTAGTGCTTGTGTGTATATATATGTATATATGTGTGTCCTCGTGCGCATGCCCTTTGTGTTCGTAATTTGTTGTTTGTAGCCTCTATAGGGGGAGGAGAGATGTGGCAAGAGGCATGGAATAAAGGAGAAAGAAGCGCAGGCGACACACGCGCTTCTTGTCTAGAGCCCAGCGGACATGGCCCAGTCTCGTCCTTTCTAGATATTGCTACAGCAGGCACAGCGGTGCTCCGACGGTCCTTGGCCAAGACCGTCTGCCCACGACCGGCTGGCGTGCTGAATGGAATATGCCCGCGCGACCCTTGTGAACTCTTCAATCTCTTCCTCTTTTCATCTCCTTGTTTTCCGAGGCAGCGGTGACTCTCGCCGGTGAAAAAGCGGTGAATCACCGACAGACGCAGGAAAAGTAAAGCAGCCATCGCTTTGACTAGCAGACGTAAAGCAGACGATGTTAACTGCGCCGACCCGCCGACGCCGTTAAAGAGTGAGGAGTCTCGCCGCACACGAAAGGAGGGAAAACGTATTTGGGAGGGAACTTGCGGACACCAACACGCTCACTCTCGGTTCTTAGGAAACAAACCTCGGCGCCTCGGGACACCTCGCCAGTGAGTCCTTTGACTTCTCTCCTTAATGCGCGTCTGCTAGTTGTTAAAAACTACGTACCGCTCGATTTATTTCGTCTGCCCTCTCTGAACGGCGAAGTCGAGCTCGCTCGTAAAGACCTGCACTTCTGAAAGTCGCAGGAAAGGTAAGACAGACGCAGACGACGTTGCGAGCAGACGACGTTGCAAAGGAGCAGACGACGCTCAGATAGGGGGGTCGCGATCAGCCAATCAGGGCTCGGCGTTCTGATGTCACCGCTACTTCCTTTCTCATGCGCAGAAGACGAAAATGAGCCCACTTCTGAGGCGTATAGCTCCGCCCTCTCTCGTCTTTTAGTCGTCTCGCAGATGCCGATGACGACGTACGCGACGTCTTGGACTGATAACAGGAGGCAGAAGAAGGGATCGCCGCGTGGCTGCAGCCCGCGACGAGCCCTCTCGGCCGTTGTGTATACATGTTTGCAAGCAGCCGCGCTTCACCAGCTAGTCTGACCACCGTGGAGGGAAAACGCGTTGTTTGGGTGCCAGTCTGGAAACCGTGGGTACGCCTATCAGACGATCTATCCACACCAGCAGCAAGATGGCGGCGCCCTGAGGCCGTACTTGCAAACGTCTATACACCAACACAGTGTTTACAAAACAAGCGCGCGCTTTGCCCACACCATGCAGGTGTGGGCACCTGCGCGTGAGCAGAAAATCAAATTCGAGATGAGTGAAGCGTCTGCGCATGCGCAGTACCGACAGCAGCGCCATCGCAGTGACGTGACGTTAGTGAGTTGAGTTTCTCTATAATTCAAAAGTAGGAAGAAGAAGTTACTTGACGATACTTTCAATCTGAAAGTAGCCTCCAGAGCTGCGAGGCAATACAGAGACAGAGATCCTGTACCGGACGCCCGTTTTTTGATAAGTGGCACCATAGCAAGAGACGCCCGTTGCAATCTGCTGTGAATATTTGTAAGGGTCTAAAAACCGCCACTATCTTGTGAATCAAATAGTTTCTGGATTCGTACGTTCTTTCAACTTATTCATTGTTATATTCGAGCACAATCTGAGCTCTCATTGATGCATGACTCGTTTTTTCTGTACAAAAAACACATGAATTGCTTTTATCTCGAACGACCTGCACATTGCATAAGCTTCACATGGACGACAACCCGAGTCTGCAGCCTTCCCTGTTGTCCACGCTAATGTTCACAACAGCGAAGTCGTTGTTCACGTTCCCGTTCACCCTCAGACATCGAAGAATGAGCGGCGTTTGTAAAGTTCGGTTGCTGTTGTCATTGTACATGTCATTGGACTGTTGGCGCATACCCAAGAAGGAAATTGACTAAGAATCATCGTAATAGTACTAAACATTATGGTCACTAACATACTAAAGCAGTTTTAGTAGATATTGTGCATTAACACTGGAAGCCTTAATATCAACGTGATCGCTTTTATGCCAACATGTCGTTACTATCTTCGATTTGAGTGTCGAGTTCGGCTCTGGACAGGATTGATAAGCAGATTTTGAAAATGGTGACTCAAAAAGTGCATTTCTGTGTTTATTTTTTTTTTAATTTTCGCGTTGATTTTATTTTTTTTTTTATTTTGGCTTCATTTTGAGTTTGGAAATGATAGAGCAAGACCATGAATTATCAGTTGCAGTGAATCTCTTCGTGATTACGACCGCAACGGGGGCATTGCGAAAGGTACGAAACGCTGCTGACAAAACAAAAATCAAACCGGAACTCTATTCTCGTTAACAGTGGTCCCTTGACGAGCGCTTACGACGTGCAATTAAACTATAGGCGTTTTGGTTTCTTTCTTGCTTTATACCTAAGCGACCATAAGTAAGAAACAAATCATTTGGTAGTTAATGCCTCACTTCACGTGGTCCAAAACATAAGCTCAATATCAACGTCTGGAGAAGCTTGGACCCCCTTTGGCACATCCGTGTCCGCAGACCCAGCTGTCGTCGCTTTTCAGAGATCCACATCACAAAAAGAAAAGTCATTCTACAGGTGCGTGGCAAGTGTGTTTCTGGCTGGAAGTGTTCAGGAACACGAGGGAAGGCAGTGTCACTACGCCTTGGGGATGTCTTCCGAACAAGGCAGGCCGAGCACGGACGAGACGAGGCTTAGCAGTGGCAGGAACAGAGATACCACGGTGCGCCAGAGTCTGCAGGCGGACTTGGACTTGTACATGATGAGTCTCCAGACGAACGCCACCAGGCCCACGTAAAGGAGCTGCTGGTAGATGTACAGCCTGCGGATACGGAAGGCCGGTCCTGTCAAGGAAGCCCCATGGGCGGTACTATGCAAACTTAATGAAATAGCCACCTCACAGGCGTCATAAAATCAGCGCTTTAGCAAGCTTCAATAGTATAGACTGCTTGTTCACAAACACGTTTTTCAAATGTTTGTTTTTTGGTCATCAGGGAGTCATAATAGTGTAGTTAAGGATCATGTTGTCCCTTACCTTCGCAGCTTGTTCCTGCCTTCCGGAACCGTTGAGGGGTCTTCCTTAAGGACAAACTTGCGCGTACCAATGACGTAGTCCTTGAAGTAGTGTCCCCAGTTCAACAGCCGGAGGTCGATGCAGAACATCTGAGTGCGACGAGTACATGAAAATGATCACATGGAAGATCACTGCAGTGCGACTCTTAAAGTTACAATGAAGTGATACTGGGTGTGAATTTTACCTTGTGTACAAGGGCACTAGCACATAAGGGTGATGAGTTATATTCTGAACAGCTATGAATGTCGAAGCGAAATTGTTCCCTCCCCCTCCCCTATCTCCAAGCTTCTTACGTATTTTATAATTATTTGTCCTGTGCCGAACCCGTGCGTTTAAATGAGGTGTTCAGAGACCAATGCCGGATATAGTCAACATATTGCAGGAATCTGGCTTTCCAATTTTAAAAGACTTTGCTGTGCAATTATCATGTGGTAACCGTAGCTAGCGAAAGCGATGCCTAACGAGAAGTACCTTTCGATCTGCGGGAGAGATTTCTTGGAGAAGACCAAGAAGGTTTGTGCAGTTGAATCTCCACTCGTGAGTGGTGAAATACTCCAAGGACACCATGACCTTGTAGAGTTTGGTGAAGAGCTTGACCATCCTGAGCAGAAAAAAAAAAAGAAAGTTACTTAATCTATGCAGACTTTTGTTTTCACTATGCATTGATTTTGTAGCACCACGGGTGCCACCAGAAAATAGCATTGAAGCAGTGAAAATGTTTCCCACTGAGAATGATCGGTGATTCCTACATCACTGGCTGGCGCTAAAAGGCTTCGTGCATGCAGCCACTCCTTCTGAGTAACTTAAAAACTGCAAGAGAGTTCGCGCAATCCAGACATTATTCGAAAGAAATCTTCTCGCGCTTGCAGTCTTCGTGGTGCTCAACCTCAAGTTGAAACAAAGTGTGGATATACGTTGAGAGACTGACTGTTATTTTGTTGTTCTTATAGAGGGGACAAGGAGTGCGATCGGATGATTATTTCCAATCACTATGGCTGGTTTAGACATCTGCGTTTGAGTGGGACAGATCGCATTACTACCGCTTATGACTACTTACGACGAAACGGTTGCCACGGCAATCGAGATCCGCACAACCTGTCGTAGTGGAACCGAATAAATCTTTTAGCGCAGTCAGTCTCGCTCAAACGCAAAGACTGATCCAGCCTTCACTCGCTCGCTTTTTCTTCCCATATTTCTTAATTTCTTTATCTAGACGTATCTATTGTTACACCGATACATATCTCTATCTCAAGGTAATAGTGTACGAAACAAAAGTAAGCTGCGTCCTAGGTCGATGATCCACTAATCAGGCACGTGGCAGAAATAGGAGGGTACACACCAAAGCAATTTAACCCCCCAAAGGAGTGATTCAGCTTGCCCAATAACTACCACCTTAATGGTGTTACAGAAACACCCTTACATAGCTCGTGAACGCCCTAAAAATAAAATGCTGGCAATCTTAGCAGCCAGCTAAGGATATGCTTGTTTGTTGTTTCCAGCAACAAGTTTACAGGCAACAAGTACCACATGCAGTCCGTTCATGAAAAGAAAAGACCACTACCGACGCAGTAAATATCGCGCACGAGAGAGAAATCACGACCCTGTTGACAGTTCCCACCGCCTTACATACTTGACAATTCAAGTATACTTCTTGTGGGTGACCGTCTCTGCAATTACGATGGTTACCGGTATGTTGCTTTGCTTTCCTCAATATTTCATGTAACGCACACTATACATACGTTCACTAAACCTACGCTGTACTTAATCACTCCTTTGTTATCCCTGGTCCTTTTCTCAATCTATCGTCCCCCGTGCTGTAATGCGCGGTTATTTCTGGTCGAATTTGATTTAGCTTTGTCCTCTCTTTCGTCTGAAGAGCTTGTATGTGTAAATGGCGATATTTATATTGACATACTTGGTCCCACAGTGACCATAGTAGCAGACTATCTTGATGTTTTGTCTAAATGGGGCCTAAAAGCAACAATTCAGAATGTGACACGGGAGGAATTTATATCTGGCCAGTTGGTGGTATCTAACATTGATCATATAAACGTACGAGCTCAGAACGTAGTAATCCAGTCTGCAATTATTGAAACTAAACATGCTGATCATTATTTTGTCTGTTGTTCATTACCACAGATATCTAAGCCGTTGACTTATGCTGGCGCTGAGAGTTGTCAATAGTTGATCCCAGGCACTTCGATAAACTTGTGGAGCAACATGATTGGAATACTTTTCTTCTAACTACATCTCCAGCTGACGGTTATGAACAGTTTTTAGCTCAGTTTAACCTTTTTTAAAAAGGCGGCTACACGCACTGTAAAAATTAAACAACGTAACCTATACCAGAAATGGATGTCTTCAGAAATATTGGCAGCCATCAAAGAAAAGGATCTTCTATGGGCACAGTCGAAACGCTCCCCCGGAAACCCTATGCTACGGTTGAAATTTAAGCAATACAGAAATAAGGTTAATGACATTATTCGTCAGGCCAAACGCATGCACTTTAGAAATAAATTTAAGGACGCTCGTTCTGATATAAAAAAACCTTGGTCGCTCATCAACGATCTGCATGGTACGAAGAAGTGCACTAAAAGCAATGATAGCTACCTTCTTTCGCAATTCTCTAATGATGGACAGAGTATTGCTAATGGGGTTAACAATTTTTTCTCTCAAGTATCAGGTATTGCAGGACAACACCCAGCTTCAAGTACCTTAAACAATAGTGTTTTAGACACGGCTTATCTTCCTCTTCTCTCTGAGGAAGAGCTTAGGTCAATCCTTTTTAGCCTTAAGCCCAATAAATCTCCAGGTATCGACAGTATTTCAGTTAATGGCTTGCGCAGAAACTTTGAAGGGATTAGGGCTGTTCTACTTTCGATTTTTAATCACATTATATCTAATGGTATCATTCTATTAGCAATGAAAACAGCTTTGGTGATTCCTTATTCAAGGGAGGCGCGCGAAATAACGTAGAACATTATCGACCTATTTTCATTCTGTCTTGCTTTGCTAAAATACTGGAAAAACATTTGCGGATAACTATGAATAGCTTTTTAGATAAACACAGTTTACTATCTCCTTATCAGTAGGGATTCACACAAGGCCGAGGTACTCAAATGCTCCTTGATGACTTTTCTGACATGCTCAATTTATCTTTTGAACGAAATCAAGTCGCCTGCGCACTGTTCCTTGATGTCCGCAAGGCATTCGACAGTGTTAGCCATCACATTTTGTTAACAAAGCTTTCAAAGTTAGGCTTTCGAGGCTCTTTTCTACATTTACTGGAAAACTTTCTACAGGATAAGCGTCATTGTGTTTCATTTGGAGGATATCAAAGCGGATTCTTTTCAATCAAAGCTGGTGTCCCCCAGGGCTCGGTCTTAAGTCCACTATTATGTAATCTTTATGTTAATGACCTCTTCATGGTGGTACCAATTTCACTATTTCAATATGCTGACGACACCGTTATTTTATCTAGTGCGTCCAATTATTCAGATGCTCTTTCGTCTTTACAAACTGCGGCAATTAAAACTATGGAGTGGTTTGAAGCTAATTTAATTAAAGTTAATGCATCCAAAACGCAGCTAATATGTTTCCACAACTCTTTGTAAAAAGTTAATCTGACCTCCTCTTTACGGTTACATAAATGTCTAGATGTCTATCATGTGCATGTGAGCCTATACAGCAGACATCTTCTATAAAATATCTTGGCCTATTCTTTGACAGTGACCAAACCTTGAACACTCATCTTGCTCATGTGTGTAAGAAAATTCGTGCAGTGTCTTGTTTGCTACACAACACGAGATATTTTATGCCACTATCCGTTCGAAAATATTTTGTACATGCTCTAGTCTACAGTGTGCTCCGTTACGGTATTACCGTGTATGGTCATTGTGCTTTGCGTTGGCAAATTAGAAATAATTCGATTCTGCGTTCTTTGTTAAAGAACATTTCCTATGATTTATGCCTTGGTAAGGACATTAAAGTGTTTAAAGCACTGCATTTCCCTGATTTTAACTCGCTATTGATGGAGACTGTTGTTCATAAACATTTTTGGGATAGTCAATTTAAAGTTCTATATGTACCTTCTCGTATTCTTAGACCCAAAGAGCCTTACCGGATACCTCGATGTTCGACAAGATTTGAAAAAAGAGCTCGTAGTTACTATGTACCAGCATTTATGAACAAACTACCTTCTAGTATTCTAAATTTAAGAACAAAATACAAGCTCAAGAAAGCCCTGAGAAATTTTAGTTCGTAAAGGGCTCACTGGTTCGCTTTTGTTATTATAATTTCTTTGTGTGGATTTTATTTTACATGTTTCCTTTTGCAAACGGCTGGTTTCACCGATTGTAAGACGCTGCCAGTCAAGCCCAGTGTGTCTTAGGCAGGTCTGACTTAACATACGTTTTGTTCATTTGCAATAAAATTATTATTATTATTATTATTATTATTATTATTATTATTATTATTATTATTATTATTATTATTATTATTATTATTATTATTATTATTATTATTATTATTATTATTATTGTTGTTGTTGTTGTTGTATGTTTCTTCAAGTAAAAAGCATTGTTACAGGTAATAAATAATTGACATAGTCGCTGAAACAACATCCGTTAAAGCTGCTTTCTAAAGACGCTCACCTCACAGCCTGGTACCACCCTTTTCACACCCTTCAAAAATGAAGGGCGTTCAATGCAAGATCACCTTTATCTGCGATTAAAAAGGTTGCCTTACTCGAAATAGAGGTGCTTAAAGGTGTAGTCTGGGACAACTTTTTTACACCCTTAAAGGCAGGTTCCCACATGCAGCGCAGTGCCGAATCGGCGCTGGAAAACTGCGCTGATGCAGCTCTGATTGGCAAATGACTTATCGCCAATGGGGTTCCACAGTAGTGCACGTCCTTTTTCGTCCGTGTGCTGTTCCACAGTGGTGAGCGGCGATACAGCGCGGATACATCCCCGCTAAACTGACAACTCGGCACAGCATCAGCGATGCGCTGTATACACAAACTCATGTTTACAAACAAACCGGAGCGCTCCTAACGGATGCCACCGGCGCCTCGCATGCGCGGTGGAGGGTGGACAAGAAGATCGCCGTCGCCCATAAACAAACCATTGAATTGCGTTGTTGTCGGCGTCGGTGTGAGTCCCCGTGCTCTTTTTCGCGTTGGAATTGTTGATTCTACGTCCTCCTAACAATGCCTGACTACTTGAGCGGCTTCAGCAAAATTAACAAGGCTCGTTACACCGCAAAACATTGCGTGAATACTGTGACGTGCGGCGATACGTTTCACGTGGACGCCGCAGAAGGGGGCTAAAGCCTGACTCCCACAATGGGATTCTGCTCGCTATTTTCAGTCGCGACGTCGCTCGGGCTGCAAAAGCGTGGACCGTAGCTGAGATGGTGGACGTTGATACTGAAAACCACAAGTAGAATCGGGCATTACAAGTTGGTGATGGCCACTGGTAACAATGATCAACATCTTCTTGTATCTACTGTTTACACTTAGCCTACTTACCCCAACCAACCTTCAAAAGTGTTTTGAGGCCTACACTTACTTCTTATCGCAATTACCGGGTCAACGTTTGGTTTACGGGCCGCTGTCGTTTGAACGAGCTGACGACAAAAAGCGGACAAGTTTGAAAGGGCAGACGAAAGTTCGAACGATCAGGTGGCCGTGTGAATTTGAAGACGCACTGAACCCGCGGGGGGTCCGGACAAATCTGCGGTTTTCTCTCGTTCATGTTGGAACAAAACAAATACACCTAGCGACCACAAAGTGTTGCCCGCACAAGCAACGGTAGTTCGATAGCGTCTGGTTTGCCCTTTTCACGGCTACTATCCACGTTCTCGGACGAACGGAGGGGGCAGAAACACATGAAAACTGATCTTCAAACCTTTCCAGACTCCCTTGGTACAGCCCCCGTCACAGCATTTTGACGAGAAGGTAGGTTTTTTGTCTGGTTTCTCCCAAAAGAACACAGGAATGCATGTCCCGCACGGCAACTTCTGCCCACCGCCTCAGACAGGAAGTGCGCCCGACGCGCCATCACCTCGGCGTGACGTAGGAGAGTTGAGTTCGTGTTATCAAGAGCCTAGAGATTCTTGACATATAAGCAAGGCCGGCGTACTTGGGCTTTCTGCCGGACAACCAGAGGTAGCAGTCGTACAGCTGGGCGGGGCATCGGTGCTCCACGAACATGGACAGGGCGTTGAAGAAGCGGCTCTTCTTGAAGCTGCCGCCAGGGTAGCGGACGGGGTTGGGCATCGGATGCCAAAGAAGCAGCGGGTACGCGATGGTCTCGATGTCGCCCCACGTCAGTTTGCGCAGGGTGCC